>JAHQIW010001023.1:0-138130 GCA_019055375.1 Parelaphostrongylus tenuis
TAAAGGTCTGTTCATTGTGAGGTTTTTAACTATAGTTGCTTTCCTGTCACAAGCTTCTTTTATGAACATCATAGTAAATTTTCAAGTCTTGATTGCGTCGTCTAGGCAATCCGGAGTATTCAGGCAGGCTACAGCATGCTATCTCCACAAGACCCTAATTTCTGAGTATTCACAATCTCAGTGAGGAGACGTGGTATGATAAATATTCCATAATTATGTTCAATAGAAGTTAACGATCGGCTCTCCATGCTTATTCGCAACTCAACTACTGTCTTTCAATTATAGATTCTATTAATTTATGCACTCAACGAAATGCCACCACTTGTAGTTGTTTTGACGACTAATTCAGAAGCATAGAAACATTTGAGCAACACTTGCGATTGTATTTGCAAAATTTTTTACAATTTCAAAATATCTCGGGAATTGCTAGAGCGTTTTATTTGAAAAGAAAAGATTACATTACTATATTAGGAATTTTTGAAAAAGCGAAAATGAGTTTTCATACTATGTCTTTTTTATAGTACTACTATTACTCAGTGTTGATACACCCCGTTGATTCGGCAAATATATTCACGTAAGGGTTTAAGAAAAAAACAAGTAACTGCAGCACTTTTCGATTCAATCAAACTTTTTTCCGATAAGGAGATTGTTTATAACAATACTATACCAATAGTTTTCTTAGCGTTGAGGAAGTTCTTAGATGATTCTTCTTTTAGATTAAATCATCTCAGAGTGATTGAAAGCACTTCAAAGCAATGTTCTGAATTCCATTAATCCATCAGGCTACCTCATGAATCATCTTCTCTATGCTTACACGAGGTTGGTGTATCTTCTTCAAGGACGATATTCGCATTTTGTCAATATTTTCATCTTCTTTAGAGCTCATGCGTACTCAACAATACCACACTAACTGCTCAGATAAATTTCTTATATCTAGGGAAAAGTTTGTGCAAAAATTAGTTGAAATTTCCACCCAGATTCACCGTCAACCTCCTATGGGGTAAAGGTCACCAATATTCTTCCAAACCTCAAGATTAATGAACCTTACTCAAACTAGAAAATAATTTTGAGATGAAAGACCATGTCATTTGTGGCATTGCGGCACTCTCCTCTTCTATTCGTTCCTGGACCATATAATGTCACCAGAAGGCCTCAAGATTCTCCACGCCGACTTTTTAACTCGTATCACTGGATTCGCCTATCTTTTCCATGTCCCAAATGTACCTATCTGGAGTACTTATCCATTCTTTTGACTTTTAATTCAGGTGTTCTTTCATCCGAAGACAAAGTAACATAATCGTTCTGCTCATGTATTCATAACGACATGTCTTAGAAAAGATCACGTATAGTACCCGACTCGTGCAGTCTCTACCTGCGGGGCTAGGACAAATTACGCGCGCTATATGGAAATAAACTATTGACGGTAAATTTGGGGAGTACTCAATTGTTCTGTAATGTTTGTTCATTAGTCTGCAAGACTTCCACCACTTGTAAAAACCACAAATAAAATTTTATTCATATAAATCAACGACAACATTTGATGAAAAAGTAAACATATAATTAATATTTACAATATCCACTGAATTGCAAGAACACTGTAAAATCACTTGTCAACGGGAAAGTCATCAGCGGAGGTCATGGAGTGCTAAAAGAGATATGACAGTGCGAGGGTGTGAATGAGGGAGTAGTATCGAGTAGAAACTGTTGTGAAGACAATAATTAACAACTCGGTGGTTAGAAAAAAAAAACAGCAGAACCAAAATGTAAACAAAAAATAAACAGCATCTCGGCGAAGAAAACAAAATCGAAATTAACAGTTTAACCAAAAATCACGTAACCGCTTCGCTGAGATCGCGGTTGAGATCAAAGCACCAACAGCAATCATAAATTGGTTTTGGTGACAAGAGCGTAAACGCGCGCGAGCACCAGTGATGACGCGTTGTACCTTAACCCCTTGAGCACCAAATGGCACTTATATGTGCCATCGTTCACAACATCGTGCGCCAGGATCTTCTACCCTTTTGAGGACCAGTGTTGGTAGGCAGGCGACGTCACGCCGTCTCTTGCGAGGCAGTCAGGCGACCGGCATCTGCATGTCTGAGTATGCATGTCTGATATCTTCCTGCTTTTCATGAGACACGACGCCGCCATTACAGTAGCTGGGTGATAATTGACCTCACGCGGTGAGCATCATAAAGACTCTTATGGTCCCCAAAGCGCTACCGGCGCATGCAGCAAGGGAAACTACTACCTCGTCAGTGTAACCTGCTGCGCTCGCTGCGCCATCCCGCCGCGTGTCGTGTTAGAAGTCAACATAGGATTCAAGGGGTTAAGTGCTCACGAAGGCTGTACCCATGCTCGTTTACTTTACTTTTGGCACTTATTCAAGATTTCTTGGAAGGCAGTGCCATCTACTTTACGAAATAGTAATCTCTCATAAAAAAAACCACTTTTACATCTTACAAAACCTGCTTATTCCGTAGACTATGGATCGCTAGCATTATATAGGATGGTAGTGGTTCTATCTGCAATTTTTTGATAATGTAGTTCTTCATAAAAACACATATGGAAGTCATCTGAGCGCAAGATAGGAAAATCTTAATCCAGTTGTTCTAAAAGACGTCTTGAACTTTTGTTCATAAAACATGAACATGATAATGATTAAAAATGAATGATTTATATTAGCTTTGTTGTTGCGCAGCTGTTGATCTTTGTATGCTCTCAGCTAATGTACGCGTTAGATGAGCTTCAATTTGGCGAACGTTCTCTAAGAAAGCCAAGAATTCGGCATCTGCCATGCCACTGGATAGATTCGTTGGTTGCTGAACGACACCAGTATTGGTAGGTGTCTGTGACTGACGGGCGGGAACCATTTGAAGTGGTGGTGGCGCCATATTGGTGCCTGGATTTCGCATAGCATTTGACATTAATTGCTGTGCAAGTAAGTTTTGTTGTTGAAGTTGAATTGGTGTAGCAAGAGAGATGGATGAAGTAGCCAACGATGAAAGTGCTGATGGAATTTGATGTGGAAATTGTAAAGATGAGGAATAGGATGGTTCCATAGTAGTAGCCGACCGTTGAAGGCGAGCTACCGACGAAGGCATCTGAAATAATGTCAATATTGAAGAATAACAACGCTAATGTAGTAGTGGAAAGTGTCCCGTTTATAGAGATATATCTAAGGCTTAATTTAGCGTGTCACTTCTCAAGAAAGCTTGAGCGGATTAGGTTAGTAGCAATCGTCCCGTAATAATCTTTACATGTCACTATGAAATATAAAAGCGATAATAAATTATGACTCAAGAAATTGTTAGCGCTGGAATTATACCTGAGCGTTCATGTTGTTTCCAGGGAGTGTCTGTCGTCTCTGTTGTTGAAGCCCGGAAGGTTGAGCAAGCCTCAGAAGATTATGATATTCTTGCACAGCAATTTGTTGATTTCGCATTTGCATTGCCTAAATAATAGTCATTGTGATATCCCACAAATATCCATTATTTTTCTCGTTTTAGATATGGCAATATATTTATCACTCATCAGTCCACTCTATCCACAAAGTGTTACCTGATTCTGTAGCATTTGCGTCGGAAGCTGCCTCTGTAGTCGCTGTGCCATCGCTGCCTGTTCATGTGAGCGATATTGTTGGGCGGCGGCATTTTGTTGATCAATTTGACGTATTTGCTGAGCAGAAGCCGAATCGAGTGTTGGTCGAAGTTGTTGAGCTGAATCGAGTGGACGAAGCTGTTGTGTAGCCGAGGTGTCTATCGGACGTAGATGAGGCGGGAAGTACGAGTTCGGCACCGTTGTCGGTAATGTGCAACCTTGCATTGCGGCTGAACAAGCTCTGATTAGAGGTGGTTCTACCAGCTACAAAGTAAGATAGCTCTATATGATCTGTGCTCTCGACGGTTTTCTAAGGATCACTAGTAATGAAGTTCGGCTTATAACTGTACCTTGCAATGCGGCTTGTTGCATGAGATGTTGATGTGTAAGCATATTGTTCTGCATCTGAGGTATGATCGGTAATGGACGTTTGTTAGCTGGATCCTAAAAAATACCTTTGAATTGGTAGGGACGGCTATTATAAAGCAAACAATGATCTTTCAATCAACGATGAACTCGAACTCTTCAAATTATTCTTGAGAAAAATCTTCAGTCAATAGACAAACAAGTAATCAAAAGTTGCTAATGGAAATGGCAGTCTAGAAGCATCTCGTCGGTTCAGATGCAACACGCTGCCCACGGATGTGATGAGTGATAGAATTGTACAATGAGATGCATGCGTGCTTAGCTTCATTTCATGACTTTTGATTACTTGTTTGTCTATTGACTGAAGATTTTTCTCAAGAATAATTTGAAGAGTTCGAGTTCATCGTTGATTGAAAGATCATTGTTTGCTTTATAATAGCCGTCCCTACCAATTCAAAGGTATTTTTTAGGATCCAGCTAACAAACGTCCATTACCGATCATACCTCAGATGCAGAACAATATGCTTACACATCAACATCTCATGCAACAAGCCGCATTGCAAGGTACAGTTATAAGCCGAACTTCATTACTAGTGATCCTTAGAAAACCGTCGAGAGCACAGATCATATAGAGCTATCTTACTTTGTAGCTGGTAGAACCACCTCTAATCAGAGCTTGTTCAGCCGCAATGCAAGGTTGCACATTACCGACAACGGTGCCGAACTCGTACTTCCCGCCTCATCTACGTCCGATAGACACCTCGGCTACACAACAGCTTCGTCCACTCGATTCAGCTCAACAACTTCGACCAACACTCGATTCGGCTTCTGCTCAGCAAATACGTCAAATTGATCAACAAAATGCCGCCGCCCAACAATATCGCTCACATGAACAGGCAGCGATGGCACAGCGACTACAGAGGCAGCTTCCGACGCAAATGCTACAGAATCAGGTAACACTTTGTGGATAGAGTGGACTGATGAGTGATAAATATATTGCCATATCTAAAACGAGAAAAATAATGGATATTTGTGGGATATCACAATGACTATTATTTAGGCAATGCAAATGCGAAATCAACAAATTGCTGTGCAAGAATATCATAATCTTCTGAGGCTTGCTCAACCTTCCGGGCTTCAACAACAGAGACGACAGACACTCCCTGGAAACAACATGAACGCTCAGGTATAATTCCAGCGCTAACAATTTCTTGAGTCATAATTTATTATCGCTTTTATATTTCATAGTGACATGTAAAGATTATTACGGGACGATTGCTACTAACCTAATCCGCTCAAGCTTTCTTGAGAAGTGACACGCTAAATTAAGCCTTAGATATATCTCTATAAACGGGACACTTTCCACTACTACATTAGCGTTGTTATTCTTCAATATTGACATTATTTCAGATGCCTTCGTCGGTAGCTCGCCTTCAACGGTCGGCTACTACTATGGAACCATCCTATTCCTCATCTTTACAATTTCCACATCAAATTCCATCAGCACTTTCATCGTTGGCTACTTCATCCATCTCTCTTGCTACACCAATTCAACTTCAACAACAAAACTTACTTGCACAGCAATTAATGTCAAATGCTATGCGAAATCCAGGCACCAATATGGCGCCACCACCACTTCAAATGGTTCCCGCCCGTCAGTCACAGACACCTACCAATACTGGTGTCGTTCAGCAACCAACGAATCTATCCAGTGGCATGGCAGATGCCGAATTCTTGGCTTTCTTAGAGAACGTTCGCCAAATTGAAGCTCATCTAACGCGTACATTAGCTGAGAGCATACAAAGATCAACAGCTGCGCAACAACAAAGCTAATATAAATCATTCATTTTTAATCATTATCATGTTCATGTTTTATGAACAAAAGTTCAAGACGTCTTTAGAACAACTGGATTAAGATTTTCCTATCTTGCGCTCAGATGACTTCCATATGTGTTTTTATGAAGAACTACATTATCAAAAAATTGCAGATAGAACCACTACCATCCTATATAATGCTAGCGATCCATAGTCTACGGAATAAGCAGGTTTTGTAAGATGTAAAAGTGGTTTTTTTTATGAGAGATTACTATTTCGTAAAGTAGATGGCACTGCCTTCCAAGAAATCTTGAATAAGTGCCAAAAGTAAAGTAAACGAGCATGGGTACAGCCTTCGTGAGCACTTAACCCCTTGAATCCTATGTTGACTTCTAACACGACACGCGGCGGGATGGCGCAGCGAGCGCAGCAGGTTACACTGACGAGGTAGTAGTTTCCCTTGCTGCATGCGCCGGTAGCGCTTTGGGGACCATAAGAGTCTTTATGATGCTCACCGCGTGAGGTCAATTATCACCCAGCTACTGTAATGGCGGCGTCGTGTCTCATGAAAAGCAGGAAGATATCAGACATGCATACTCAGACATGCAGATGCCGGTCGCCTGACTGCCTCGCAAGAGACGGCGTGACGTCGCCTGCCTACCAACACTGGTCCTCAAAAGGGTAGAAGATCCTGGCGCACGATGTTGTGAACGATGGCACATATAAGTGCCATTTGGTGCTCAAGGGGTTAAGGTACAACGCGTCATCACTGGTGCTCGCGCGCGTTTACGCTCTTGTCACCAAAACCAATTTATGATTGCTGTTGGTGCTTTGATCTCAACCGCGATCTCAGCGAAGCGGTTACGTGATTTTTGGTTAAACTGTTAATTTCGATTTTGTTTTCTTCGCCGAGATGCTGTTTATTTTTTGTTTACATTTTGGTTCTGCTGTTTTTTTTTTCTAACCACCGAGTTGTTAATTATTGTCTTCACAACAGTTTCTACTCGATACTACTCCCTCATTCACACCCTCGCACTGTCATATCTCTTTTAGCACTCCATGACCTCCGCTGATGACTTTCCCGTTGACAAGTGATTTTACAGTGTTCTTGCAATTCAGTGGATATTGTAAATATTAATTATATGTTTACTTTTTCATCAAATGTTGTCGTTGATTTATATGAATAAAATTTTATTTGTGGTTTTTACAAGTGGTGGAAGTCTTGCAGACTAATGAACAAACATTACAGAACAATTGAGTACTCCCCAAATTTACCGTCAATAGTTTATTTCCATATAGCCGCGCGTAATTTGTCCTAGCCCCGCAGGTAGAGACTGCACGAGTCGGGTACTATACGTGATCTTTTCTAAGACATGTCGTTATGAATACATGAGCAGAACGATTATGTTACTTTGTCTTCGGATGAAAGAACACCTGAATTAAAAGTCAAAAGAATGGATAAGTACTCCAGATAGGTACATTTGGGACATGGAAAGATAGGCGAATCCAGTGATACGAGTTAAAAAGTCGGCGTGGAGAATCTTGAGGCCTTCTGGTGACATTATATGGTCCAGGAACGAATAGAAGAGGAGAGTGCCGCAATGCCACAAATGACATGGTCTTTCATCTCAAAATTATTTTCTAGTTTGAGTAAGGTTCATTAATCTTGAGGTTTGGAAGAATATTGGTGACCTTTACCCCATAGGAGGTTGAACGGTGAATCTGGGTGGAAATTTCAACTAATTTTTGCACAAACTTTTCCCTAGATATAAGGAATTTATCTGAGCAGTTAGTGTGGTATTGTTGAGTACGCATGAGCTCTAAAGAAGATGAAAATATTGACAAAATGCGAATATCGTCCTTGAAGAAGATACACCAACCTCGTGTAAGCATAGAGAAGATGATTCATGAGGTAGCCTGATGGATTAATGGAATTCAGAACATTGCTTTGAAGTGCTTCAATCACTCTGAGATGATTCAATCTAAAAGAAGAATCATCTAAGAACTTCCTCAACGCTAAAAAACTATTGGTATAGTTGTTATAAACAATCTCCTTATCGGAAAAAAGTTTGATTGAATCGAAAAGTGCTGCAGTTACTTGTTTTTTTTCTTAAACCCTTACGTGAATATATTTGCCGAATCAACGGGGTGTATCAACACTGAGTATAGTAGTACTATAAAAAAGACATAGTATGAAAACTCATTTTCGCTTTTTCAAAAATTCCTAATATAGTAATGTAATCTTTTCTTTTCAAATAAAACGCTCTAGCAATTCCCGAGATATTTTGAAATTGTAAAAAATTTTGCAAATAAATCGCAAGTGTTGCTTAAATGTTTCTATGCTCTGAATTAGTCGTCAAAACAACTACAAGTGGTGGCATTTCGTTAGAGTGCATAATTAATAGAATCTATAATTGAAAGACAGTAGTTGAGTTGCGAATAAGCATGGAGAGCCGATCGTTAACTTCTATTGAACATAATTATGGAATATTTATCATACCACGTCTCCTCACTGAGATTGTGAATACTCAGAAATTAGGGTCTTGTGGATAGCATGCTGTAGCCTGCCTGAATACTCCGGATTGCCTAGACGACGCAATCAAGACTTGAAAATTTACTATGATGTTCATAAAAGAAGCTTGTGACAGGAAAGCACTATAGTTAAAAACCTCACAATGAACAGACCTTTACAGCTGCCCAGTCAACTGTTTAGCTAAAATTTACAGTCATTTCAAAGTGTAAACGTTTATAAAGCTTCAAATGTTAATAAGTAAGAAACCTAACTCGGCTCTGACTACGAAAGTAAAACTCAGCAAATGAATGGCAACATTAACACGAAACGTTTCGCAATTGTTGTCACAGATACCTTTATTTCTTTAGAACATAAAGCAGCAAACTGATTCGGTAAATAGCTACCACTAGTACGGGAGCATGCGGTTAAGATGCTCTGCAAAATACACGTGGTATTGGTTCGATTCTTCGCTTTAGGCTCGCCACATGTAATCATCCGACAGCGTCAAATTGAAAGCACCCTAAGAGGGAAAAAAATATTGACTTGATGCATCAGTAGACCATGGGAGTCATATCGTAGGCCGGATACGGGTTTATTCACTTCAAACTGTTCTTGATGGAGTCGAGTGGCTGATGTGTTTCTTGAAAAATGATCAGTGCCAAAACCTTCACTTTCATCACTTTATGAGTCGTAGAGAACTTAGAAATTTCTTGACTTCCAGCGCAGGCTTTGTTCCATTTGAGCAAAAAGAAAAATTTTCGTTATTTTCATGTCATCAAAATCGAATTTCCCAGAAAGAAACAAATCGAAAGGACTATAGCGTAAGATTATATAAAACCTTTCATAGACAAGTCTGATAACAAGTTTCTGATCGTGAAGATGAAGAATTTCTGGTAGGCCAGGAACGATGTCGAACGACCGACCTTACACATATCGATACAAGGCATATCAATCATTGCGCTTACCACATTGTACTACAGCTATTTGTCCACAACGAATTCATTATCTCTCCATTAATCATTATTTTTACAGAAAATACAGCAAGACTATATCTATAAAATTGGAACCACTCCAAATTTCCTCATGCACAAACAGTTTTTCTGCCACATCTTTATGTTTTTCAACTTTAATAGTTTAACACCTTATTTGATCCGTCATCACTGTTTTTTTCACTGTGCTGATCCCAGTACTTCTACCAATTGATTCGTTTTTCTTCTTCTTGAACGGCGTATAATACTGGTTAGCGAGTCTCTTTGCAATCTCGAGGATAGTCTTACTGTGGCGTTCCATAGGACGTTATTGTTGACTATCAGAGGGAAATAAGGGTGGAGCTCGGCTCCACGCATGCCATGACCGACATCACAACCACTGGGCCGCGGCATCTTTTATGTTCTGTTTTTTCAACGCTTGCAATATTTTCACTTTAGTTACAGTATTTCACAACAACAGTTTAGCACAACTGTAGGCCTCAGAACACAAAAAAATTGTAACCAGTCTTGTGTGCTTGATCTTTGTAAGGATTATGATATTCTCAACAGATCTCTTAATTCTGTTATTGCCACCTAGTACAAGGTTCCTAAGTGTTGCCTGCATCAGATCCTGAACAAGCCGAGGAAAAGTTCCACTGGTTTCGTTCATTATTCTCAAAAGGTACGATGATACTTTCAAAAAGCAGTTCATATTGTTACTACATTGCAATGGGACATTCACTAAGGAGGGACGATTGGATTCTCAAAAAAGGGTTCTTTTCCGTTATCCGAGAACAATTGAAGAAATGGAGCCTTGTAGTAATCATTCGAAAGCTCAAGTCTCTATCTATAGCGTCAGGTATCCGGTTTTTCGAAAAGACCCTAATACTACGTTGTAGCACACAAAGTATACGAAAAATGAACTGCCCCGCTATTACGGATTGACGTATATTCTATAAATATTTATGTATTCATATGCACAAATGAATTCTCAAGGGTAGTCGCCGAAAAACGAGTTGTTCACTTCACATCAATTCCGCCAGAAAACTGCATAGTAATGAATACACATGTAGTGGCTTTCAATGAATTAGCTCTTGTGTCACTTCATGGAAGTCCAATTCAAGGCATTTTGTGCTAAAAACGGTAGCAGAAAGACTCAACTGTCTTTTAACTGCCTGATTTCAAATGCGTTCGCGATAGGGCAGCGTAGCACAAGAATGGATAGGTCATTAGAATTTTAGGACTAATCTAGGGAATCTGAGCCTGAAACGACTTTGGACACAATCTGCAGTGTACGGCAGCATAAGAATCTTCTGTTAAGAACTTGGTGTTACAAGCCAAAGGCATCGTTTGGTTAGTCGAGATGGAAAACGCCGTTTATGGAAAGCGTGCCTGCCCCACGGATCCTTTAAATCTGCGTCGTTATTACTATTTCTCGACCACATGAGCTTAGCCATGAGCGTCCGCCTGTTT
Organism: Parelaphostrongylus tenuis; assembly: GCA_019055375.1. Classification (NCBI taxonomy): domain Eukaryota; kingdom Metazoa; phylum Nematoda; class Chromadorea; order Rhabditida; family Metastrongylidae; genus Parelaphostrongylus; species Parelaphostrongylus tenuis. Next base: position 10,735 of record JAHQIW010001023.1, read on the forward strand.
GTAGATTCAAAGGTCACTAGCAATCTCGAAACATCTGTTTTGAAAAACGGATTTTGGAGTTTCTTAAACTGAGAGTAAAATAAGATAAATGCAGATGGTAATGGGTGCGTGATTTTGTGGCGCTCACTTATAGAGCCTGTGGTTTAGAAAAGTAGTAAGAATATAATCAGGTGTCAAACTAATTGCCTAAAGCCAAACTTGGGATAAAATGCTACCTTAGCAAGACGTTATGCCACACGAGAAGGTCAGATAATCACTCAATCATAGGCAAATGAAAAAATAAAGTTGGAACGAGTATAGCGCTCGCTGAAAACAGAAACCAGACCGATTCTACGCCGTTGTCGAGGTCATCTTCATGTGCGACGATGCGGCCACACAAATTTGTTACTGACTCGGAGCAATGCACTGTTACAAGCAACGTGTGAAAACTCGAGTAAATAGGTGAATGGAAGCTGGCAGTAACTATCCAGATTTCTTCCGGTACGAAATTCTTCAAAGAGGATATTTCAGTGTGTCACCAATATTACGCTGGATTATAGAAAATAGATAAGTTGTGATGATATCTTGAATTCTGTGGTCTGACAAAAAAGCAGAGGCACGTGACCATCGAGGAGATCGTTATTTATAACGTGGTTGTTTATCTTCACTGCCTTGTTGGAAGTCGTGTATACTTCCCGCGTGGATACCGAAGTGCTAGAACGCTGATCTTGTAATTGTCGAGATTACGGCAGGCGCTTCAGCTGCTACTAACATCCTCAGCAGTTCGAGGGAGTACCGCTGCTCTTATCAAGATATTTTACGTTTCACTGTAGAGTTTTCCAAATTGGGAAGAAATTAGTAATTGCCTTGCAATACTACCTAGACGTATATTGACTGTCCGCAAATACATTCTAGAGGCTTCGAATTCTCAGGTTCATTAACATTTTGTGGCATAGAATAAGTGTTTTTCACGTCGACGCTGATGCTGGACTCTCCACAGACGTAGCTAGAGATCTGCACCAAACTCATTTTCTTAGTTCTGGTAAGCCCCGTTCTATGAATTTTGCAGCACTCTACTCTAGCGTAAATAAATGGAAACCAGCCATAGAGAGACGGCGATTCTGTTCTCCAGGGAAAAATGTGATTTTTCGCCACAAAAAGCACTATATAATGGAAAAAATCTTCGAATTTGTATGAAATGAACTACCTCGTCGTTGCCCGTTATTTATGTCTGCCACTTCCAGCACTGAATACAACTCGAATAATGACCAATTATGGATGAACTTGATCATCATGATTACACCTTTATTTCGAGTGTTTTATTGAGACCACGCTCAAATTTCATTATATCTCTTCATAATTATTTGAGCTAACATGTCATGTGGTCTCTTGATGGGCTCTTGTAGAACCCGATACACCTGTTTCGACCTTATAGTCTCGTCAGTCGGGCAGAACGTTATCGTTCGTCGTTACTTACCTCTTTATAGGGAGAGTAGGGCTCCGAGAGGATTGGCTAAAAGACTAAAAGACGACAGAAGGGTTCTGCCCGACTGACGAGACTCTAAGGTCAAAACACGTGTATCGCGCTATACAAGAGCCTATTAACAGACCACATGACATGTTAGGCTCAAATAGTAATTACGAGACACATGATTACCTCACCAGCTTACCCTTTTCATTAAATCCCAAACTGTAATAAAATTCCTGATTCCTGGCTTAACTAATTTTCCAGTTGTAATCTCGGCGCTGCAATATTCAATGAAGAACGATGCCCTTGCAAAAGGCATAAGCATCACATGAATTTACCACGATCACATAGTGTTCCGACTGGACACAGTCACTTGTTAAATATCGAGACTCGCTCAAACTCAAAGGAAGATGGTGTGTTACTCTTACCGTACTCGGTTAAAGAATGGAAATCTCGAGAAGTGACAATGAGACTGAATATGCACAACTAATCATTAGTTGGCAAGTTACTCTTTCTCAGATTGTATTGCAGACATTTCGATCTATTCACCAGAAACAATGTTGCAACACTCAGAATGGTTCGCAAATGCACACTTCATTATGCACTGAACAGAAAAGCGAAAAATAAAGCCACCCATACCAGTTTATTATCAATTCTACATTTCTTCGTCTCACTCTAAACATAAGGTTTTTTAGCCGTAAATCACGCACTGAGGACACATAGTACACTTGCACGCTCATACACAGATTCACGTACAAATCAAAAAAATCCCTCACTTGTTTTTGAAAAACGACAGCTTCATACATAATCTAATAATAGCACGGTTACAGTACCTAGCACAACACAAGATTACCGATATCTAGATGTAGATCGGGACAGCTCAGTTATTGAAACCACAAATGCTTGTAACTCAAAAGAACTTCACGTTGAACAGTTGAAGAGAACTTCTTGTTAAACCAGCAACGTAATGAAAACCGGTGAATCAAATTCAATCCATCAATCCATTAGAACCACTATTACAATCAGAAGATATAATCCCAACAATAATAGGAATAAAACAGAACTTGATAGCAAGAAATACAATGTAGGAACATGATAAAGACAATGTGCTTCAGTTAGTTTCTCGTGTTTATACTAGCCAAATCTATTTGCAAGTAGGACTAGTTCAGTCGATCAAGTAAGTCGATGATACGCTCTATAGACCTGCAGCCTCCAGCTTTTTTGCTCTAAAAATGAGAAGATAAGAACAAAGAAACTTCACATCTTTCTCCAAAAATGTTCCTAGTTTTCGAACGTGAAGCAAACAACTGAAGAGAAACAGATTCGTACTCCATATGTAGGAGGAAACAGATAGGCAATCTGCTCCAGTAGCATTCATTTCGAAGCATTTTCTTTCCCAGTATTATCGAGTTCTTACTTGACTCTTCTCTACAAAATTCCATAGCATTCCTAGCATAGACGCGCTAGGCAAGTCATCCAAGAAAGAAAAGCTTCTCTATAATATAGTATTCAAGAATGTTGAGTGATATGCAGAACTCTGAACCTCGAGCGGGAAGCTGAACACGCGTCCTACCCTTTACCAGACGCGTGTCAACTACTGCACTACCGAAGTTCCTATTCTGTTATCACTCTTTTTTGCTCATTCATATATTATCAGCTTCACAATTAACATTTCTAAGATGTACTTATCGGTGTTGTAGAATTAATGCATTCTTAGACATCCTTCCCACTCGAACTCTTTTCAAAACTCACTATGAAACATTCAGTATAGTCTGTGAAGATGTTTTAAGACTATTGGAAGTTAATACGTTAGTGGCTTAATGTACCTTCGTCATTATCGTCCGCCTCATCAGAGCTACACGCCCCATTAGTCAATCCTACTTTATGGCAGGGATGGGAGACGTGTTTCTGGTGACAGCACGCCACTGTGGTCATCACCATTTTTTTAGTCGATAGCTTACGCCTGCAGTGAATATGTAGACAACCTTTGCATGAACTGTTTTTGAGCCTCACTACAAAAGATCATTAAGGTCTGTAGGAATGTCCTAAGCGTTCTGCAGTCAATAGATATGTAGCTTAAGTACGGTTCAGCGGCAGGGGTTGACTAGTGCGTGTGGCTCTAACGAAATGGACGATACCGCCGAAATGTACGTAAGCCATTGACGTATCAACGTCAAGAAGGTTCAATACATTGACACAGTTCCACATTTCTAGTTGATACAAAACAATTTAGTTAGGCACAGTTGCCACACTGGACGCACCTAGTACTGGATGCTTGAAATGATATATAGGTAATCTAATTACGGGAATAATACTGGATCTTGAAAATACCAAAATTGAGTGCATATTTTCAGGACGAATCTCCTACTAAAAGCGTCTCAGTAGCTAAAAGAAAGACAATGCGTGCACTTTGAATGGCGGAAATTTCACGTCATCTTTCGCGAACACCTTGATGTCTTCTTTATCCCCTAATTGAAGGATGAAAGGAAAGATAAAGCTTTCGCCATTTACTAATCTCTAAGGGAAGAACCATGAATTTGACTTCATTAAGCATCGTCAAAGGTGACTGAATGCACATCTGACCTAAATGGTGACCCACGATGGCTTACCAACAAGATTCAGTGCTGTTACTTTGCTAGACAAATCTGCTACTGTTTATTTTAAAAATGGAGGATGACCGAGTGAGCCTAGGCTGCAGGATTGAGCCAACAACCACGTATATATTGCAGTGCACCTCTAACCAATGTACTACACGAGCCCCAATACCCTAACTAATCTGAATTAGGTCAGTTCAAACGTGTAAAGCGTTCAGTAATCCATTACTTATTTTCTGTTCATTGGCATGTCTTGGGAATTCCTCTCCTATTCTTTCAAGTATGTGCCGACTAAGCGAGTAAAAACTTGAAAAAAGACACATCGTGATTTGTATATGTAACCACCACTCATGCAGATAGGGAACAACTTGGTTTTCGTGTATATCTCGGTCAAATAGCACTCTCCCTCTCAGACACGGTTAAACTATTGATGTTAACCGTTTTGACACTAAATATCCAGGAATATTGAGTAATTGCAAAACTGTGACTCTTGAACGGGAGTTGAACCACGGTATCACCCTTCCAGGAACGCGTGCTGACCACTGCACTACCGACGTTCTTTTCCTGCTATCACATTGTACTTCAACGTTTCCAGACTGTATAATTTCTGGCAGTTTGGATCATAGAATTCGTTAATTAGATATACTTTGAACAACCAATTTTATCATTGCAGTCTGCTTATTTCCGGAATCAAGTCAGCGTAACATCGTTTTCCAAGATGGCTCATGTTATAACCTAGAAAATCTGATCATGGGACCATAACGGTCCAAGAGATCTTATTTTAACAAAGACGTTAGTTTTTCAAACGCCTTAGAAGCGAAAACTTGATCTATCCGACACCTCTCTTGCGCGTATCTGTTCATCCCTTTACAGAAAATCCTGCCAGGATCTTAATTCCTCAACATAAAAGAAATAAGAACAGAAATAACGAACTCGTGCCTGCTCATCAACAGAATGGTAAACTATTAATCGAGGTCGATGATGTTCAAAAAATCTTGTGAGAATTAAAGATATAAAATATATCTACACAGGCTGCCATCAACCAGATTATTGTGATACGACAGCAGCATAGTTCACGTATAAACTAAGCTGAGTATTTCAGACGATAAGTGTTGAGTTCGATGCATATAGATCAAGGCGAAGAAGGTATCGTTGCGAATGTGTTGACTAGCAAAAATGAAGAAATGAGAACAAAGTTGAAGGAAACTTACTGCAATTTTCATAAATTCAAGAAAACGCTGCAGTTGATCTATCATGGGAGAGAACGATCCACCCTGAAGATGTGAACGAACAGCTGCAGCGTGCCCCTAAATAACACTATCTTTTTTGAGAAATTAAGAAACACTGATGAACTTGAAAATTATTTAACCCTTTGAGAACCACACGGTACGTTTCGCGCCGGGGCGCACGACGTCAAATCTCACTTAACTACTTTGATGGCGTCGTAGCGTCTCGTGAGAAAGCAGGCACACAGTTAAACATGCACGCACAGACAAGCAGATACCGTCTGCCTGAACTGCGCGCAAGCGACGGCGCGACGTCGTCTGCCTGTCAAAGGTAGTCCGCCAAGGGTTAGGACTTGAAATCAGTTGTGTTAAAATCTAACGAATGGTGATTCAGAAATAACAATCAATTAGAAAAGAAACCGAATACTCCATGAAACAACGGAGGCTCAAAGAAATGACAAAGACTGTAAGCCACAAAACAGTGCAAGAGGTGTAGGTGTGTCAGATACTGATTTGTCATATCTCACACCAACTGCATCTCGCAATTACTTCTAACAATTGGTACCTACAAATTCAGATTTACACTGTACTTTCGAATGCACACCTAAATATAAGATGTTTCATTCCAGCCATTGGTTTGATGATGATTTGACAACCTCCCTCTCCTTCTATGTTAACTCTTTAGGGACGGTATGAACCCCTTCAAACACACGATTTTATCATGCGGCTTTTTAGCACCGCGAAGCACTTATTCTACCAGACTTTCAGTAATCATTTGGTAGTTTGAAAAAGAGCAAGTCTAACGCTACAGTGCCTTCCAAAAATCCTTCTTATTGTGCTGTGCAGCGAGACTAAATTACGTTTCACACTTGGAGTGCTTTGTTTGCACGGCTAGGGTCTGCAGATAGTTATCATTAGGATTTCAATATTCACTCGATAGCCATCTAAATATTTCCGAAACTAAGGTTTGACTTGGGGAAATGCCTTACAAAGCTGTAACGAGGAAAAGAAGATTACGTTTCGCGTTCGAATTTTTCTCGCACAAAAGAGTTATAAATGCGCGAAAAGCACATGAATATTCAGAGAAAATCACCAGAGTATCAGAGTATCAAAAAAAAAAACCCACCATTTTTCTCAGAATGGATGAAAAAATACCTGACGCTTTTCGTTTTTCAGGCGCACTTTCAATCTTCTGAAGATCAACGCGTTTTTTTTATTGCTTAGGCTCGCAGTTTCAGTAATCATTCAGTGGCTCAGAAACTCTACATCATGCTAACTTCATTTATGAAAAGGCCTTCGCAATGCGCTACAGCAGTAGAAACGTAATCATATTTCAAAGTCAGCGCATTTTCAAGTGTAATTCTATAGTCATATCGAAAAACTTCTATGTTTCGCAGAGATCTCTAGATTTTTTACACTGCGCTTTATTCTATCATTCTGTGGGCTAAGGCTTCTCATCTTCATTTTGAATTGCCAGATAAATCCACAACTAAGCTTAAGCCTACATACCAAGTGCCTATGAACATGTAGAGAAAATCTGAATACCACAGTCGATGCGGTGAATCAATTGCTCCTTCGATACACAGTCACTCACAAAACGCAGTCGGCAACAAATGCGCCATAAGCGCAAAAGCTAACCCTACTTTAGCTGCTACAGCGCACCAAAACCAACTTTTCCGAAATCGAGTAAACCCTTAATATCTTCGATACCTAAGCTATCGATTGATTATTGAAATTTTGAGAAAAAGCTTTGTCCGGCGAAAAAAGTTCAAATGTGTAACATAATCCTATTTTTACTGTTACAGCGTACAAAAAAACCACATTAAAAACCAAGTACAACATTGGAATTGCCGAGATTTGAGCTATCGAATGAATACTAAGACAGAGAACGCGCTTCTCTCAAAAAGTTGCAAACGCGCAAGATTACGCAAATGAACTAAAAATTCTTGTTAAGTAGAAAAAGCCACGTCGCAGGATTGATCATTTGCCCTTCTGAAAAAGTTAAAAACGCCTCGAGTTCATGTTTTAAGTCGCCGTCTTACCCATTCCTTGTACACCTGAAAGCACCTAAAATACCTACCTCATTTTGCTGTAATAGACATCCAATCAATAGTGCCACATACGACGCAACTACACTATCCTCCATATGCGCAGAAGCCTGAAATAATGAAGAGGATATAAACGGATTTTCGAATCACTTTTGAAAAAAAAACCTTGCTCATAGCATTTTGTACTGCTTGTAACATTTCTCTCTCGCTCATTTCATTCATCTTCGCTCGATCCAATCGACCATCATCTCTACATTCCTCGTCCGTATCATTATTGTCTTCCTCGATAGGTTCCTAGAGAAAACATATCAGCGGTAAGGATTTTGAGATAAAGAAGATCTATAAAAGACTCAAGAATGTTGAAAGATAGTCAAAATTTTGAACCACAGGCGGGAGTTAAAATCGAAAAGGGTGAGATGCGGGTTTAACTCCCCACCGAGGTCCACCACTTTGCACACCACTCAAAATCATTATATTTACAGCTATAACATCACACCTCAATTGAATAACCGGTTCAAATATAGAATTCTCGTTGATTATCCATAAGAAATTTAGGACGAAATCAAATACCTCAAACGCAATGTCCTTATCTAGGTCCTCGTCAATATTTCTGGCTTTAGCCTCGTGTATAGTGAACAACTGAAACACCACAAATAAACAATTTGAAAGAAAGAGCAAGAAACTATGATGAACAAATATGACAAAGATGACAGCCCATACAATAGCAAGAGCATCGAGTGCCTTGTATTCGGTGTCTTCGCCATCATGAGAATGTACTTTGACAGATGTATCAATAAGTTTCCGGCGATTTGAATTGCATCGTTCTACCAGATTCACACATAACGATGTCATCTAGGGACAGATATTGGTAGTGATAGTTATGGAAGAAGAAAAAATCACCAGAAAATATTGACCAAAAGTTTTCATCTTACCATAACATAAAGATCAAACTTCTTATCTTCGGGAGCATATTTTGGGACGAGGAAAGTGTACGACGAAAGACAGAGTGGTAGAAAACCTGGTACTTGTCCGAGTTTGGTGCAGCATAACTCTGAAACACGGAAAACTGAAGTTGTAGAAATATAAAGCTATCAAAAGACGCTGTAAATAGATTCAGAAGAATGGAAGTTTCAGCGTATAGATGTGATCAAAATGAAGCATCCGATTAGCATAAGAAAAGAGTGTTCAGAGCCGTTTTTCGCTGCACAGATCTATGCTACTACAATTTTGATAGTTACTCAAACGCTTAAAAATCGGTGACTTAAGCACTTTGCTTTTTCTTTCCTGGAAAGACCTTCGCACTGTGCTCTAGTAGCGAAAATAATGTTACGTTTCACACTTTATGCGCTTTTATTACTCCGCTAGCTAGAGTCAATGGATGGCTTCCATTGAAACTTTAGTAACCATTTGATGGCATAAATCTTGATAAATCTAAAATAAGTTTGTTTCTACAAAGGTTTTCGTACAGCGTTGTAAGCGCAAAGAAAGATCACCTTTCACCCTCAGAGTTCTCCGTATATAAAAGTTACAAATGGACCTGAGCATTTGAGCTGCAGAGAAAATCATGGAGTACAAGAGTAACACTACAAACTTAGAGTTTTCCTTCCAATGGAGAAAAAAAATAGAACAAAGAAAATCGCGCGCCGCTTTCGAATTGCGTTGGTTTATCGGTCAACTGCTATCCAACCGTGTTAACTTGTAGTTCACTTAATAACAAAATTTACCTGAAGTTTTCCCTAATAATAAAGAAAGAAAATAATGCCTGGTAATCATTATTTGAGCCACGCATGTCAGTGGTCTGTTAATGAGGGCTGACTTATAGAGCTCGATACACGTGTTTCGATCTTGCGATCTCGTTAGTCGGGCAGTTGCCATCTCTCGTCTTTTGCTAATCTCTGTGGGTGCTCCAGTCCCCACAATAAGAGTTAGCGACGGCGTACGATTTACACTCTATGTCCGGTAAAAAACTCACCAAACACAGAGTGTTGTACACTCGAATGCTCGTGGCTAGTATATTCAATATATCATATCTTTTGTTTCGAGTGTTTTCTTAAGACCATAGCTCAAATTTCAATATGCCTGGTAATCATTATTTCATCCTCATTCAATTATAAGTCAGCCCTCATTAACAGACCACTGACATGCGTGGCTCAAATAATGATTACCAGGCATATTGAAATTTGAGCTGTGGTCTTAAGAAAACACTCGAAACAAAAGATATGATAGAAAGAAAATAATGTTTAGAAATTCGAAAAGACATCCGGTCCTCAGTTTTTGAAGCAAAAGGTAAAAAGCGACAACTCCTGCGTAAGCACAAATTTCTATGATCGCTAAATAGAAAATTAGTATTGGCTGATGCGGGTACATGCAGCGTAGTGATTGGAGAAGAGTGCTCTGTGACACACATATTGGTCCGGCGGTTCTCCGTGCGGCAAGGCCACTGAGCCTTCCATCCCTCTCGAGTGAGAGTTATATTAGAATTGTCTAGGACGATAGCGCTACTTGATGGATAGTTAGGCCACCACGAGTCATTTTAAAGACCAAGTATGCATTCAATCGCCACTCAAACGATGCTCAATGGAGTAAATGTATAGCGCATTCTTTCTAGAACTGATTAACGTCAGGAGCCTTCTTCTTCTTCTATCGGTAATGGAAGCCGTAAAAAGAGTTAGCACTTGAATTTGAGAGTAAGTTATAATAAAGCTCTTGAAGAGCTGTGGCAGGGGTGACCTCTAAAACTCACCTAGTCGTTGGTTGAATAGACCCCGAATTTTATCAAATCGGGTAAAATGGTACCAAATTTTCGTGAGGACCCACGTGTGTTGGTGAACAATAAGAACACTCTTTTATATTTGAAAGAAGCAACCACATTGACTGATGACACGAAACTTGACCAGTTCATTATCAAAACCTTTCTTTACAAAGACTGCAATTCTATTTTACCTTCATTTTGGCTGAACACCAAAGAAAAAACGAAACGATTACCGTTTTCATGAGAAAGGTTCATAAGAAGACGAGCCATTAAGGATAGGCAAGTGATGTAAGAACAAGCTAGTTGTGAGCCAACAGACGGACTGCTTACTGTATCGTGAATTATCGTCATCAACCTTAAATCACAAAGAGAACAATTAGCAAGTGTTACAGGAATCGTAGATATGAAGCCATTTCTTCTAAATGCTTATTTAGCCACACTATTCCATTTTTGATTATCGACTCATTTGTATCACCGCCCAATTGTTACCAAACTTGAACGAATGCCGTTAACCGTTTCGGTACCGTAGACCCACGGCCTTGCATATCTGATTGGCAACTCTGGTCTGCTCCACCTCCTCTGCATCTCCAACCCCGTCGTGCTGCTGTTAGATGCAGCATCGTGCCATTGCTAGACAACAACGGTCTGCCATTGTTATACGCAACAGCTTGTCATCAGACCAAGCACGCTAAGGGGTTAGAGATGCACAGGATGTGAGGCAGACCGCCCGAAAGTTGCCAGTTAGACATGCAGAGGCCACAGGTCCACAATTCCAAAAGGGTTGAATTTTCTCTTTGAGCCAGTCAGATACAAGATTGGCCTGGAGGTTGCGCTCGCATCGGATCGTGGAAAAGCAACAAATTCTCTTTCCAGTATCATTCGCAAGAAATTCTGCGATTAATGATTCATCGCATTACCACCAATTGTTCAGGAACTTTAACGATCGCCACTGCACTCTCAATTTTCGCTAAGGAAACGTGAAGAGCGATGAACACTTATTCAAGGATTCTTTCGCGAAGAAACTCCACTAAATGTAATGTTTGGACGATCTACTCATTAATTCTCACCACTAGCGATCTTCAAGGGTTGATAATGGCCACCTCAACGTTCTGTCATCACTCAGTGCTCTCTTAACTCCAAAATCTTTCGTCTCGATTTTCAAACTCTCCTCTTCTTACCATAATAAGCAATTTCCAATGATTTTGAAATCACTCTTCTAATTCTTTGAATTCTTTCCTCTACTGCAAACGTTTTGTGTGCTTAATTACTTCTCTTCAGAGCTTTTCAGAATTGTGGTGACTGCTTTGCATCCATGATGTCCAATCACCTCAAGTGTCTCTCCAAACATGGCTCCTCTTGACTTTCAAACTCCCCGCTTCTTACCAATAATGTCAACCTACACTAGTCTTCACAGTTCCTCAGAATCTACGATTTTCTTTTTCTTAACGTCTTGCATGATGCGAAACACGACTCTGTAGAAAATGATGATGATGCCGGTTCAACAAAACCTTCGGTTAGTATAAGATTTGCTCTGCTGCAGTAGATTTCATCAGGAGATTGTCAGTTGAACGTTGGGAAAGAAGCCTTCGACTTCCCAGTTAACATGAACAGTCGATTATCATAATAATCTCAGTCGCTCACCCTGTTGATTGAAGCCGAATACATGAACCGTCCTTGTTAAACTCTCCAAAAAGCTAACTTATATGAGTGCCATTTCACTTCTAGAACTTAAACCCCACGTAAACTGTCTTTCACCTCATCGTCTTTACAGTCTTATGTGGTGGCGACTATAAAGTACGGTACTTCAATTTCTCAACAATCAACTTTTGGTTTTCGCTTTGAGAAAATCGAGATATCAACAACATTCCACTTAGCAAAAAAGCTCATGATGATCTAAAAAAATTATAAACCCCAGTAAGTGTTTACATTTTCAGCAGGTATCTGTCCTAGTCCTACAACTCTGGCGCATTGTAACCATGGGCCAGCAATAGCATTAACCCCGCCGCTTCTCCTCTTATTGGTTTCAGTGAATATCATTTCGCGGCAAAGAGGATGAGCTTACTTGTATTCAATGTTTCTCACTACTAGCATCAGCGGGAAGTCTGTCAGATTCTATGGGCTGGGTTACTCAAGGATACCTTGCTGAGCTTTCCCGAAAAGTCATCGATTTTCGAGACATGGGGTACTATTCATAGCATGAAATTCTATAAAATGTGAAAGCTATCTCCAATCTGACGAAGATGTCTTGTAAATTCTTCGCATAAAAGAAAAACGTCACTTGAGAGAAAACAATAAAGCTGGTCACTTACTTCCCACACATTTGTATTAGTAAACTGCCACGATGTGATATCAGGAAAGCTTGGTTCTTCTTGTGAAACAATGTACACTGGAAGAATAAGCACTATTACTAATCATAATAATGCTGAGCGATGCGCAAAACTTTTGCGTCAGACGGGACTCGAACCGGCATTTCCACCCTATCCAGGCGCACGTGCTCTAACTCGTTGCACTATAGACGCATGTTTTGCTCACACAACTCTTTCTACGCTACAATGCATCAACCTACCAGCAACCAACCGTCGACGGCTTGGCCTAGAGAACGATATCGACATTGAATCCAGTTACGCTGACAGATATTGGATACATATGTTGGAAACAAGAATTCTTTTTTCCATCCTACCATCGCTATAAAGCGGTTAAATTCTTGTCTACAATATGTATATCCAATATTGTCAGCGTAACTGGATTCAATGCCGATATCGACCACCACGCCAAATCGTTAACGGTTGGTCGCTGAAAGATTGTTACGTCGTAACGTAAAAAGAGTGGTGTGCAAAGCAGGTGTCGGTGGAGCAACGTATAAGGGCACGCGACCCCGAAGAGAATGAGATGCGGGTTCGAGTCCTGCCTGACGCCAAAGTTTTCACGCCACTCTACATTACTAGGTATCTTTGTAACATCAAACCTCCGCTATAGGAGTGATTGAATAAAAAGAATTCTTGTCTTAAACATATAATACCAACATTATAGGAATGAAAATACATAAAACAGTCGGTTTAAAGATAAATCAGTCAATTTTATGGATCAATATTAATCTAACAGCCGAAATCCATCGACTGAAAAAGTGGTGATGGATCAGTGTCATTGTACACTATGCCATCACCACATACGCCTCCCTCCTTGCTACAATGCACGGCTTAATGTGGGGCGGGGGTCACTGACGAGGAGGCCGAAACCTCCGAAACACCGGTGTATGGCCCTGGCGTACCAACCTCGTTTAGGCTTTAGACATTCTTTTTTGGAATGAAAATACAAATGGTAAGAATAAAAGAGGAATGAATAGAAGGATAATGTCGAGTGGAAGTAAGTAAAGAGCTTTCGACTCACAGACTCGAGAATACGAAAACATCTCTCGAGAACGGAAAGCTGTTGATTTGCCTCAGATTCAATTAGTTTGTCATGCAACAACCTCAACACGATCTTCTCCACTAAAAATTATAGTTTAAAATGAGATGTTCAATGCTGTAGTCAAGCCCATATCAACAATAATGACGAAGTAAAAATACCACGAAGCAAGAAAAGCTGTAACTCACAGTAAGGACAAGGCCGGAAAAGCTGTAAATAACAATGGAGGCAAAGTCAATAGTCAACTTTTTTATTATTGCGATTCTTTTTTTTTTGTTTGATTCCTTATTTTATTGCTTTCCAGTAGTGGCACCGAAGACAGGCATATATCGAAGATAGGGTGGTAGCACAGCGGTGGCTTCGCTGGTGCAATGGGAGCACTCGTATCGTTTGAACGCTGGTTTGTTACTATAGGAGCAGTTTTTTTCATCGGCTGAGACCTGCTGGTTTCTAGACAATAAAGAAAACTTTTCAGTCACTATGGGAGCCCTGCTGGGGTCGTAGATATGACAGGATTGCAGAAGAGATTCTAGTCCATCGTACTATGGGGTGGGAATGATATGTATGCTAGTCATGAAATTACAATGTCGGCACTTAGAAGGATACTGCGGCTTTTATCCTGAGTCTACTCGAAAGTTTAAAGAAGAGAAATCTTGGCGCCTATCGATACTTGAGGGATGCGTCACGCATCCGACTTCATCAAAAATACTTTGAGGTGACTGCATGCATATCTGGCCTTCAAAATGAGTCTCCGTGTCCTACCAATGTATCAGTTCACTGCTGCGATCCTCCCAGACAAGTCTGGCGCCAATTCGCCGTCCCCGAAAAAATGGCAGGTTTGGAACGCTTGTGCGGGATCGAACCACTGATCACATGCATGCCGTGGGGCACTTTTAACTACTGCGCCACACACGCTCTTGAGCATAGCTATACTTTATGTCTACACTCATGAATTACTGAGTGCACAAACGGGCTTTTCTGACTTATTCCTCTTGATTCAATTTGCTTTAAAATTGCTATCAAATAAGGAATACACACATTGTAACAAAAAAGTTCTGGAATTCACCGATTTGAACAGAACATGGAGACCATGGCATCCATAATTTCACCAATTGATTATAATTTAATTGGATGCTTGGCTATTCAAGAAGAAGGGTTATGCAGCTGTCCAAAAGATCATCTATGATGACCCCCGTTGACTTGATCCCACTTGCATAAACCATAAAAAGTGACGTCCAAGCAAATTTTCATTTGGTTTTCTCATAAGATTTGGCAGTAGACGAATAAATACCTTCTCGAACACTTATTGTCCAGAAGAAATTAAAACTGCTTAACAGTACTATTCTAAATATGCACTATGAGCCTGAACCAGTTCTGCATCTCTCAGGCCAAAAATCAACACCGCGCTCATGAAATGTGTCATCCTTGTCAACCCTCGACGCAAATGACTGATGTCTCGGAACTTCTTGTTGCTCAGGAAGTGCTCCAGCGACCGGAGCAGTCAGATGGCGACAAGCCAAGACTGTATGGCGGATGATCCAGAAACTCCCAGCCCACTTCAATGAACTCCTTTTGTCAATTTGGCGACATGCAGCCTTGAATTGTCTTGGAGGCAGCATGAGATTGCGGCGATGTCGACGTGACAATGCCCGATTCAAACGGTCCAGGTGCTCGCAGTAGCGCTTGGTGTTGATCGTCTCTCCGTATGGCGGCAAGTCCGTAAATCGGCCCGATCCGATCCCAAAAGATGATAATGATAGCCTTGGGCGCGAATCAATGCGAATTGCTTTTGTGCCAAAACTTATGAGTAGACCTAATACTTCCAAGGCTGTTTAATAATGTCAGAAGATAGCTTCGCAATTTCTTTTTTTACCAAAAAGAGAAATCAAAGAATAGCATGAATTACCTTTGCCCACTATCCATTGTAGAATTCCAAGATTGAGAAGTTCTGTCTTCAAATTTTCGTCCATTCGACGAGCGAGAAGAAATACTAGGGCATCGAGTATCAAAGACGACGGCTAAAGGTACATGTGAGAGAGGAAGAAGTAAAAGTAGATACATATAATAAAACTGCCAATACGTACACTTAACTGCTCTTGGGTAAGATGGAACACAATCTTCTTCCCAGATGATTCCATTCGTTCAAGATAAGAAGTGAAGACTTCCCAAACCTAAATGAAATAAAAAAAAAATAACACTCTCTCTAAACAGAGTAAGAACGGGAGAAATTACCAGAGATGCATATTTCTTCTGTTCATCGTTTTGCTCCAATTTTTCGATCCGAAGCAACTGTGAAAGAAGTCGTAGAGAATGTGTGTCGACAGGCATCGGAATGAAATCGCGAGACATCAGATAGATCACAGTCGACGCACAAAGGGCTAAGTTCTGAAGGAAAAAAAGTTTGAAACGACTCCTACTCAGCACATGAGTATGAAACATCGTTCACCTGATCACTTGCCGCATCAGCCAAAACCTTGAAGACGTTCGAAATAACACCTTCACTACGAACGAATTGACGGAACTCAAACGACACGCATTTCCTCGCCAAAGATAACGTGCTAGAACAATAAGAAGTAAAAATCTCTAGTTTTCATACTTATTTTTATATAACCCCGCTTCACAGTTCACTGTGTGGATCTCACTACTTATCGCTTTAATCGCTGGCTTAGGAATTTCGTCTGCCTCGTGAACCTCGTGGAATATTGGTTGGGCAAATCTCTCAATCCAGAGTATAGCCGGGTCAGAGAGTTCTTGACGTCGCTCGTTGAATGACTGCCGGAGAGTATTGGGGGCAAAATCGGGCTTACGTTGAACTTCACTAACTACTCGGCCATCGCCCCAATGAAAGTATTTCAAAAATAATTCTAGATGGCAGAATATTACACTAAATACGGATTTTCTTGATTATACACATAACTGCTGGCGCGATCTCGGGCCCTGTGTTGAACCCCTAAACCCCGCGCAAACAGGTACTATAAATGCTTGACAGGGTTCAAAACCAAAGAATTGACGCATCAGTAAGATCCCACAGTGATGTCGTAGCACAAATTTGTAACCAGACATCTTCATAATGCTCAGAAGGATAAGAAAAAAGCTATCTACGTTGATATTCCTGAGAAATGCGCCATGTATTGCCCCTCACCAGGCATCGCTAGAGGTGACTGAATGTACATATGACCTTTACTATGACCTGCGGTGGTCCACCGAGGTACCACATCAGTCTTACTGTCGTCCCATACAAGTCTTATATCGATTCACCAACCTCGAGGATTGGAAGGCTTGAAGAGCTTTGAGCGCAGGATCAATCAAGTATCTGTCGCAGGACACCTTCAACCTATGCGCTGCAACCACTCGCTTCATAACTTATTGGGAGGGTAGAACCAAGGATCTGATACATCGGTCGGACCCCACACCATTTCACAGCCTAACTTTCCATACAAACATAAACATAATTAAGATGCTTAACGGGTTGGAGAGAAGAGCTGATCGCTGCACGCGCGCCTTTTGATACTTGATTAGTTTCTTCATTCTTACGCCATGATTTCCTAAATACCCCCCCCCCCCCCCTGGCTTTTCAGTGCAATTAGGACTCCTATGTGCATTTATAACTTTAGTGCGAATCGTCTCATTCATTCATTCAACATTATTCTCAAGCGCTCTACAAAACCATTTAAAAAGCAAACTCAGTTGTTCCAGAATTGTAGAGATTAAGCTATAAAATCGGTACTAAGATTGTAGTGCAAAGCCAAACACAGACGCCAGTCGTGCAAACGAAGCCTGTCCATTGATATCGCCACTTTTCAAGCCATCGAATAACTACCAAAAGTCTATTAGAAAAGCTCTACTCAGGGAGACATTCAAGGAAGTAAGTGTGCATTCGTGGAATGGACGGCGCACCGACAAGATTCTTGAATACACGATCTCCGTTGAATAGTTTACGTCCTCCCACATATGATCATTGTAATGTGTAAAAGTTAAACTAAGATGTAGTTACGGAGACGCTGTGAAGTAATGGCTAGTAAGACAGCGCATAAGAAAGTGAGGTGATAGGAGAAGTACTGGCTCAATCTTCCTCCACAACACTCTCACGCATCCAACTGTACGCCTCGGAGAACGCGTTAGTTCGGCTACTTTCGGGATTGCAAGAGTTGTCTCGATCAGCTTACTACAAAATTTTCAGAGACGGGCGAAATTCTCAAGAAGCATTCCAACTAACACGTAAAATCTTCGGAGATCTTTATCCGGTTCACTACCGCGGATCCACGCACGAGTGTCCGTCGCGTGAGAACGACTCCACCTCCTCTGCTTCGGCCAATAGCCGACTACAGTACTACATTTCCTTGCAAGACCCGGCAGCTAAGTTCAAGACTAATTCGCGTGCGGTCTGGCAATGAAAATAGTACTCTAGCCGACGACTAATCGAGACAGAAGAAGCGGAGTAGTTCCCACGCCAGCGAAGATGCCCAGCGTGGGTCCGCGGAATCCAGCAGGTTATGAATGATGATTCCGAAGACCTTTGTTAATCATCTAAAAAATGAAACGATAGCAAAAAGTGCCGGGATCCGCCCAGTGAATGTGATAACGGGTAGTGTGATATAAAACATACAATTACCACATCTTACCTCAAGCATTTTACGTTGGTCGACGCTTCACTGTTCATGGTGCTTAAGATATATTCAATGTCCTGCTTAAAATCATCGTGTTCTCCTGACTCTAAGCACTGATGAGCTTCTTTGACACGATGAACTCTCGCCGTATCACTTCCTCGGATACCGACAGGAAGACGCTAAATGATAAAGTGTACCAAATCGATTACTAATAATAAAGGTAATAGGAATAATATTTAAAGATCGAAAAGAAGGTCTTGGCGTTCTTCTAAAGAAGATGCGCCATGTATTCGTCCTCATTTAGCATCGTTTGAGGTGACTGAACACATGTCCCGACCACAATGATTCTTGATAAACCCATCGATGTATCGAGTCAGTGCTATTCATACTCTCAGAGTAGTGTGGGCCTCATACACCAACCCTGGAGGGATGGGAGGCTTGATAAGCCGAGAGCGCAGGAGCAGTCCGTCCACAATCGATCGTTCGATCATGGTGCAGTAGAGCACCTCTAACCACTGCTCTGCACACGCTCAACAATAATATTAAAAGGATAAAGGATAAAGCTCTCGGCGTTGATCAATCCCTGAGAGATGCGCCATGCATTCGACTTCAATTTTAACTTCGTTTGAGGTGATTGAATGCATATCTGGCCTTTACATTGACTCGCGGAAGCCTCCCGCTGAACCGAGTCAGTGCTGCTTATTCTCCCAGAGAAGTCTGAGACCTGTCTGGTACCAATTTACCGACCTCGGAGGGATGGATGGCTTGGTGAGCCATGAGCGCGAGATCGAACCATTGACCTCGTGTGCGACGCAGGGCACCTCTAACCACTGCGCCACATGCGCTCCAACAATAATATTACTGATGATGATCTAAACCAATGAGCTGACAAGCTAGCAAAAGGACCTCACTCTCTGACAAATTTACGAAACAAGACCTTTGCCTTAATGATAAAAACACACCTGCGACGAGATAGTAGGAACTGAAGTGTTTGCCGAAGTCTTAAATTCATTCGAAGCACTAATACCACCTTCAGTCTCATCATCATCACCCGTCGTCCATTTGTGTTGATATATCGGACGGCGCTCTCTGGGACCAGCAAATTTATTTTCCAACGGAACCGAGCAGGAAGCTGTAAGACGCTGTCCAAATAATGTAACATTATCAGTAGTGGCTATATTCCGTCACTAACTTGAAGAAGGTGGTGAAATCTTCGGATCGCTTCACCGACGGAGGAGGAAAGTCTTCTTTGTCATCGAAATCGAATTCCGAGGTGCGGATTGTTCCTAACTGGGATGAGTATGAAGACCGTAAACCACGTGGGAATGCCAGTACTGAAACGATGTCAATCAAAGACGAAGACTTTTTCGAAGATCTGAGATTTTGAGTATGCAAATATTCAACCCCAGGCGGGAGATGAACCCGCGTTTCACCTGTAACGCAGGACGCGGAGTCAAATCCTTCCTTGGATCAGGTCAGATTTGCAATTGAATTATCAAAATATTGCTTAAAATCAAAGAAAACAAAGAAATCTAGTAGACTGAACCTCTTGGATAGAAGATATGAACACTAATAAGCAAAGATGGTCCACACACCTTTCAGATCGGTTAGTAGTGATGACACTCGGTCCAGCAGTGCTTGGAATCGGTTGGCTATCTTCGTCACTACTGCTGGATAGAGCCTGAACTGTTATCTGTGAATTGAAATGGTACACCGGAAAAAAAAGCAAACCCTTTACGTTTTCATTCTCCACAGTCTCATCTGTCGACGTGCTCTCTGGTAGACTTATTGGTGGTGAAAATACCTGCTTAGGAGAATCGTGCATTGGAACGGCATCAGATACTAAACTGTTTTCACTTTGACCGTAATTTACAAAAGGTCAGATGGAATGAAAGATTCTTTCCTGTTAAAAATAAAAGGATAAAGCTCTCAGCGTTAATCAATCCCTGAGGGATGCGCCATGCATTCGACTTCAATTTTTAACTTCGTTTGAGGTGATTGAATGCATATCTGGCCTTTACAATGACTCGCGGTAGCCTCCCGCTGAACCGAGTCAGTGCTGCTTATCCTCCCAGACAAGTCTGAGACCTGTCCTGGTACCAATTTACCGACCCCGGAGGGATGGATGGCTTGGTGAGCCATGAGCGCGAGATCGAACTGTTGACCTCGTGTGCGACGCAGAGCACCTCTAACCACTGCGCCACATGCGCTCTTACTTCCTGTTAGACGGCGAAAAATGAGTAAACGACACCATTTGCTGGACAAGAATTTTTCATGGGAGTATTAGTAATCAATCACTCGAAAGCTTGAATATCTGGCTTGAGCCGTACATGGCCGCTTTTTCAAAACATCCTTTTATAACGCTGTAAAATTCAAAATAAAATTGTTCAAACCCGCCGCGCGCCTTCATTTTCGTCACACGTATAGTTCGCTGGAAGCACGAAAAGCACATGAGCACGTGCAGGGGAAATTTCGCAGTTTCTGAGTCAATCGTTTAATCCGGAATTTCTTTCAAGGCTGAAAATTTCTCAATGAATAACGAGTTGCATCGATGTGAAGCATTTTATACCGTCGATCGATTCCCCCACCCGTAGATCGGCCGGTAAACAAGCTCGTCCAATATGTGAAGTTTGATCTTATTCTCGCCTGCTATACAGAAGTCCGTCATTCTCAAAAAATAAGCACAGCCTCAGATTCGTTGAAACTTACGTTATCGAATTATTGCTAATAGTCTAAAGAAAGAGCTCTGACCAGCGAGGTTTGAGCACAAATTTTTTCTTTCTTCTACAACGCCATCAAAAAAAGTTTTTCAGAAAACAGGCACATTTTTGAGTTCTTCGAGAGTGATGTGATGGAAAGAGTACTAGCATTCTAAGAAATGAAATTTTTTCTCAGCGAAATATAAGCGAGATAAGAAAAAAAAAAACGCGCTGGCCGTGAGAAAAATAATTTTGTTTCAAATTTTACAGCATTATGAAAGGTTATTCTCGAAAGCGGGCCAGGTACGGCTTTGGCCAGAGATTTAAGCTTTCGATTACTATCACTCCTACGAAAATTTCTTGCCCGGCAAACGAACTCAAACATTCATTTGTTGCCGTCTCACGAAAAAGTACTGAATAAAGAATAAAGCTTTCGGGCTTTCGGCGTTGATCAATTCCTAAGAGATGCGCTGAGCTTTCGATCCCACTCTTAGCATCGTAGAGGTGATTGAATGCATATTTGGTCTTTCAGAATGACCCGCGGTGGTCTATCGATAAATCGTCCAGTACTGCTATCCTCTCAGACAAGTCTGGCAATGATACGTCGACCTCGGAGAGATGGAAGGCCCGGTGAACCTTGAGCTCGAGATCGATCCATCGACTATCGATTGACCTATCGGTCACGTGCAACACAACGCACCTCCAACCAATGCGCTACACGCTCTTTTCGGTAAGATTACGACAAAGAAAGTAAAAACGTAGAAAGGAACGAAGATGAACCTGAGGGGAGAGAATCAACGGTGGCTGGATCGCTTCTGACTGTGGCTAGTGGCTTCTGCGTCTGATCGCGCTTCTTTGGAAGGCTGAAAAGAAGTCATAACACAAAAATAGGAAGCCAACACATATAAACATATATACATATACATATATATGTATATGTATGCGCGCATGCATATGTATACGCATATGCGTACGCACATATACACATGCATATATATATATATATATACATAATATATATATACATAGTATATATATATATATATATGTATATATATGTAGTACAAATGTTTGCGTACATTCCAACTAGAACGTCAACTTACGGCTTGGAAAAAGCTGCATCGAAGAGAGCAGATGCTTTCGAATTCGGTCCGAAGCTGCCATAAGCTCTATGGTCAGGGTTTATACTTCTGGAGTATGACATCACGAATCTATTCGCTCCGCCTAAAAGCTTGGATTATCCAATTACACTGCACTGATTCATGACAACAGTCAACGAGTGCGTAACAGGAAAAAAATTAAACGAGGAAAAGCATAAAAACCAAAAATCCGTAGACAATCCTCAGATGTTATGAAAATTGATGAGAGAGATTGTTTACGATTAAGTGCTTAACTTCCGTGGACCCAGGGCGTGTCCAAAGACTCCACCTCTTCTGTGCCGAATGGGCGTCAACTACAGTTACGTTTCGTTGTAGGACCCACGGCTAGTTCTGAAATGATTCGTGTGCGGTTTGTGCCGGCATATTGACACCACACTTTCACTCATAACATGAAGAAAGAGCAGTCGATACGCCGGCGCAGACCACATGCGAATCATCCCACAACTTAGCTGCGGGTTCTGCGACGAAAAAGTAGCTGCAATGGCAGTCCACTCCGAGCAGAGGAGGCGGAGCCGTTAGACACGCCCTTGGGTCCACGGAAATCAACCAGTTAAGACAAGTTACTCTCACGCTACGCCGATAAGAAGGATGAAGTAGTGGATCGCTAGAAGTGACCATACACTAACAATATGAGTAGCGAAAACGAACAGAAGAAAGAAAAGGAGGAAGAAGCAATGCTTGCAAATTGGCTACGAAACTGAAAATATCTACTATCCAGCACTAATAGTTCCTTCTATAATTTAGTTGATGCCACGAGGTTGATATGAAGAATTATTCGACTAATATTTCAAAGTTTTCGTCTGCTTCAGAGCCAACCATCGACTTGAATCATCGGCTTTGAAAAAGACGAAGATGTCGGAACGCTCGCCGAACAATCTCCATAGCAGTCTTGTGGTAGTAGTTAAATCGTTAGCCCTTTCGGGACCATGGACCTAACCTTCTACGCCTCTGGGTTCGGCGTGTTCCGTATAACAATGAACCGTGCTGCTTCTATTGATAGCACGCTGGGTTAGACGTCATTGTTGGACGCAATGCATTGGGGGTTAAGACATAGGGGTCACTCCATGGTCTCGAACGAGTTAAAGAAACTATTATTGACTAGCAATGCTGAGATACTGAGCGCATGTGGGACAGTGGTTAGAGGTGCTCTGCGTCGCACACCAGGTCAATGGTTCGATCTCGCGCTCATGGCTCACCAAGCCATCCATCCCTCCGGGGTCGGTAAATTGGTACCAGACAGGTCTCAGACTTGTCTGGGAGGATAAGCAGCACTGACTCGGGTCAGTGGGAGGCCACCGCGAGTCACTGTAAAGGCCAGATATGCATTCAATCACCTCAAACGAAGTTAAAAATTGAAGTCGAATACATAGCGCACCCTTAGGGATTGATCAACGCCGAGAGCTTTATGCTTTTTTAATGCTGAGATGAAAGAATAGCCAAAGATGGTTTTCAAAGTATCTATTGAACAATTCAGCATTTTCCATTACATAGCAAACATGCGCACAATACGAAGCCTGAAAAGTCATTCACTAGAAGAAATATTCGAGAAAATATCAGGCAGGTGCAAAAGAAATTGCGCTTTTAGACATTACTGAAATCGCCAGTCGCGTAGTCTTGAGAGGACTAGCGTCCGATGATTGGCTAACTGACTAGTAGAGGAGGATTGAGACTTTTCTATTGTCCAATAACGGCTGTAGGCGTAACGATCTTCGCTGGCATCTCATCGAATTGGTGAGCATACCTCTCAAATGTAGCTAGTTTCGCAAAATACAGAAAGCTATAGGGCATCAGGTCGGCAGCAGACCATTACACAGTAATCACGATCCCATTCACCTGTATCACCTGTCGTCCCGTTGATCGTCGAGTGACTCGAGCGGGTACCAGCAACTCTTCCATTTTTCCCTATCGCGTGCAAGAGTAGCCCAGTGGGTTCTCCTCGCTCTAGGGAATTCGCTGAGCATCATATCTTTCTTCCATCGCTTTCGTGAAGAAATCGGACCAACGAGTCAGTGGTCTTCCGTTAGAGCGCTTGACGTCCCGAGGAATCCAGTCGGTAACGGCTCTCGTCCATCGGTTGTCGTTGAAGCGCATCACGTGTCCGGCCCACCTTATTTTCGATATCCTGGCGTGTAGAACGGCGTCTCTGATTTTCGAACGCTGACGTAGGTCGGAACTTCGGATCCTTTCTCTCATTTGCGAGATACGGGATACTCCTAGCATCGACCTTTCGACTGCGCGTTCGATAACTCCAATGGATCTTTCATCCTGCTTACGTAGCTTATCAAAATGCCAAAAACAGTAACAAATCACGACCCATTAGAGAATTCAAATAATACGTGCATGGTATCACCTCATTAGTGAAATAGCACATTCATATTCCGAACATTATTGCTCAGCCTGTTTTATGTGGATTTCCGATCCCGTTGGATTTTCTAGGTGTACTCGGCTTTGGGAAGTTTTCGGAGCTTCTTCGCGGTCTCGGACCACTGAGCTCATCGTCGCGGTCCTCCTGCTTAGTGACTCCACTTTTCGTCTCACGTCACAATCCAATCGACAAATGGTCCGTCGTTGTTGCCTAGAACAAGAGAAGATGATTCTACAAAGATTCTCCTGATTCTCGGCGAGTTCAGAAGCCCACGCTTATCGAGGTTTCCACCTTTCCAATTAGCTTCAAATGGAGTAGTGCCGAAGAATGGTAGACGTTGGGATCTTCTGCAGCACCTCGTGTAGTCTTCAGAGGATCAGGTTCGATGCCTGCTCTCAACTGACGATTGTCAACTTCCCTTGGCTGGGTCATTACTGGAACCTCATCTTCAGGGTTCTCGATCTCCTTCACTAAACTTCTTAAGCCATCGCTTGATGTTCGTTAACATTTCTTTGCCCGAATGCGTTGCTGATGTTGCGAGTTGTCTCGATAGCCTTGCGAGTCACTTTGAACCGACGGTCTGAAACCGCAATTACTTTTGCATCAACCAACACGCTTCTCATGATCGAAGACTGACATTGAGAAGAAAAAAAAAAGAATCAATCGTCATTAGACCAGGAAATCGCTAAATTACGCTCAGCTCTGAACTGACGAGAAACTGACTGATCGCTTCGACAGCACAAAGCTATTAAAAATAAATTTTTAAATATTGAAAAAGAGAAAAATAAGACATAAAACGAGGTATGAAAGGATAAAGGCAAGGTAAAGCCTTCGCTTAGAACCAATCCCTGCAGATGCGCCTAGTCTAGCACCATTTCATCGAGCCCGGAGGGACGGAAAGGTTAGTGAGACCGAACCCCGGGACCGAACCATCGACCGGTCGATCGTGGCGTCGCAGAGCGCCTCTAACCGATGCGTCACACCTATTCATAGAACATGAAAGTACATTTACAATTGTTTTTAGCAACTTCACGCAACTGCCCGAATCAATAAAGACACAAGTAACGAACTGGTAAGGGGACGGCCGTCCCTCACTGTCCTGGATCCACCATTGGCGCGCGGGACAGTGTTTTCGTCGCAGGACCACCGGGCGCAGAAATTTGAACGAGCCACTTGGCCGGCTGCCAAGACGGGCGTCCAGGCGTCATTGATTCCCGCGCGGTGGCGGCGGCTTGCGGCGTGTTTCTGCGGCGGACGGCGGCGTTCCTCCATGCGCCTTTGTCCGTTCGGCTCTTCCTCGTTCGCTCTCTTCCTTTGTTTCCGGAAATGCTTGGGAGTTTTCAGTGCCAAGCTTTTATGCATTGAATTCAATGCATAGCCGTTGTCCACCTACGTCTCCAGTATTCCGTATTGTGATGTCATGTGTAGTTGCCGTCTTGTTTTTTTTTCCTCTGATTTTCTCGTCCTTCCAGAAGTTCTGTTCCAGGATAATGGCCGGAGGAAAAGGCAAAGCTGGTAAAGATTCGGGAAAATCGAAGTCGAAGGTGATCTCGCGCAGCGCTCGTGCAGGACCTCCAGTTCCCCGTGGGGCGAATTCATCGCTTCCTGAAGCAGAGAACCACCTCGACAGGACGTGTCGGAGCGACGGCAGCTGTCTATAGGTGGGCAGACCTTCAATTCTATCTAGCAATGTTCGATTTTGTCCGGTCCTGAACGGAATGAACCCTTTGAAGTGCTGCCATTCTCGAGTACCTCACCGCCGAAGTGCTGGAGTTGGCCGGTAATGCTTCGAAGGATCTCAAAGTGAAGAGGATCACTCCGCGACATCTTCATTTGGCGATCAGAGGTGACGAGGAACTCGACACACTCATCAAAGCTACTATTGCTGGAGGAGGTATGAGTTCGATCTTGCATCAAGTTCTTTAAATAGATCAGAAAAAATCGATAATTGAGTTTCAGGGGTTATTCCACATATCCATCGCTATCTCATGAACAAGAAGGGCCAGCCGCAACCTGGACAGAAGGTCGCGCCACCGCCGTGATCTGCGCCAGAATGATCCGTGGCTAGCACTGTAACTACAGAACTATGTCCTATTAGGTTGGCAAGGAATTTTTCGGGGCTTCCTCGTTTTTGTTGCTTATTTTCCATGCATTTAGGTTTTTGTTTTTGTTATCGTTTAGAGCAGCTTCTGGCGGTTATTTTGATATATAATACTTATAAATTTTTTCTAAGATGACCTTGTTCTCGTAGAGAAACGTTGTTGATGCTTCATGAGAATCTTTTGGGTTTCAAGTGCTGCTAGGACCGACCTTCCTCCGAGCGTCAGCAATCGTTTTTCCGCTCGGAACAAGCCCATCTTGGAAGGAATTTATAAGTGTTTATATATCAAAATAACCGCCAAAAGCTGCTCTAAACGATAGTAAATACAAAGACTGAAATGGGTGAAGAATGTTCGAGAAAAACGAAAAAGTCTGGAAATTTTCCTGCCGACCTCATATTTTGTTCATTTTCTCGATTGTACTTTCTGATGCCTTCGTCGTTCTGTTCATCTGGTTAATTGCAATTTTTTTTCTTCTATCGTAATCGCCACGTATCGTAGTTTGGGAATAAAGGTACTTCGCATTAGTTATCAATCTGGTACTACTCATACCTGCCCTACATCGACGTTTGTTGTACATTTTTCTCGAATTCATCTCGTTCGTTGTATTTCATTATTTTTTTTTTCGTGTTCAATCCGTTGCAAGTAAAGATCTCTTGTTGTTTTTTGATGGTGGTTAGGGACAATTTGATCTACAAGCCCCGTAGGGAACCTGAGGGCTTGGCAGGGGTCCTCGATCTAAGAGAAATTAAGGCTGTAACGAGGCCCTTGGTATATCTGGGCTTGGGAAGCCACTAGACCCAAGAAAAAAGCTAATAGAAGTTGTGTATTGAGTTACTTTACGGCTATTTGCCGGCCCAGCTGGGGGGTGTGACGTCATCACGTGGCGATGGGGGAGGGGGGTATTGATTAGTGGGTTCCGCCAGTTGCCAGGTGATTTCGCCTCGCCTTTTTTTTTCTCGAATACTAGCCTTTGATGTGAGGATCTCCTTGGTTTTTGGTGTTACTGTAGTCCTGTGGTGTCCGTAACCACGGACATTGCGACGTGTCAGTCCCCTACAGTAGGACTAGATGGTCCCGATGCACCGGTTGATATAGTCAATCTCGTAGATCAGTGCTAGTTTTTCTGTGATCTGCCTCCTGTCGCGAGGACTTCCACCTTATAATTTCGCCCCTATTTTCCATGAAAACGTCGTAATGTTAGTTAAATCATTAGGCGAAGGAGGGGGGGGGGGGGGGGGGGTAAAGAAAGGTTGAGGAAAAGTCAAGTTGAAAGATGCGGACTTTGGAACGATTAGGATGTAGCGAGCGATTCTAATCGATAATTGGAAGCGCGAAGTACAACCGTAGGGAATCGATAGGATGTGACGTAATCGACAGGGCTTAGTCCCGCTAGAGGTGCCTATCATTGGGTTGTTAAGCGACTTCTCTTAGTCCAAGGACGTTCGAGTGGGTAGGCAAAACTTTTGGATCAGGCGAGACTTGAACCCGCGTTTCGTTCTCCCCCTCCCATGCAAGGTTGGCATGCTATTTTTTTTTTGTTTATTTTTCTGTTTTTATCTCATTTTCGGTTCTTTCCCATTGTCCAAGAACAAGCGGGTATTCGATCCTGTTTGCTGGAAAAGAAAACTTTTTGTAGCAGTGTTAGTAATCATTCGAAAGCTTGAATCTCTAGCTAGCGCGGTACGTACTCACTTTTCGAAAAGACCCATTTCTAACGCGTCAAGGAGAGGGAAACTTCTGTGTTTTGGACATGAGTTTTTCTTGCAAGACACGGTTTTTTCTTTAGATCATGAGTAGCCATTCGATAGCGTAAGACTTAGAGATTCCAACGAAGTGCTTATGTTCTGGAAAGAGCGATTCTCTGCAGTGTATCGGGGAAAATAAGATCGAATTTCACATATCCGGCTCACTTGTCCATAAGTAATTCACGGGGGGAGGGGGAGGGGAGGAGTCTGGTGGCCACATAATGTAGCGGCCAGCTACCTACGGCCGATCGATAGAGCCTTTGTAACGAGCGGTTTTTTCCATTCGATTGGGTATTTTTTTTCTCCGCTTCGAAAGAAGGTACAGATCAAACGTCTGACTCTAATACTAATTAATTTTCTCTACACGTTCTTGTGCTTTTCATGTGATTTCCATGCTTCCAGCTAACTAGAAATTGAATTGCGAGGCCGATGTAAAATATGGTTTTGTTTTGAATCTGACGGCATTATAATGGAGTGTTTCGAGAAACTGGTGGTACCGCGCGTTAGCTAGAGATTTAAGCTTTCGAATGATTACTAACACTCTTGTGAAAAGATCTCGTCTAGCGCGGGAGGTCAAATATTGATTTGTTTTCGGGTAGCGAAAAGAACCTGTTCTGGTTTCTGGTTCTTGTTTAGTTCATCTCCTTACGGATGAACTGTATCCGTAAGTGATTGCGTAGGTGGTTTTGTTCTCTTTATATCCGTACTTAAGAGCGCACGTGGCGCCGTGGTTAGAGGTGCCCTGCGTCGCACACAAGGTCAATGGTTCGATCTCGCGCTCATGGCTCACCAAGCCATCTATCCTTCCGGGGTCGCTAAATTGGTACCAGACTGGTCTCTGTACCTGTCTGGGAGGATAAGCAGCACTGACTCGATTCAGGCGGCAGGCCACCGCGAGTCATTGTAAAGGCCAGATATGCATTCAATCACCTCAAATGAAGTTAGAAATTGAAGACGAATGCATGGCGCATCCCTCAAGGATTGATCAACGCCGAGAGCTTTATCCTTTATCCTTTTATGTCTCTATTGTCATTTGTTCGGAAATCTGTCATGCCAGTTCCCATGACCGACTATCTAGTATCTCGGCCTTGTCCAATACTTTCATAGTTTTTCCCTTATCCAAAAAGAAAGCGGCAGATTTTGAACGGATTCTAGAAAATTCATTAATTTCTCTTAACGATGTCGTTTTTTCGGCTTACCAAAGAAATCAACTCTGTTGGTCATACTTTTCAACCGTTCCTTACGATTATTTCTTGTTTAAATCCTGGATCACGGGGTTCGTGCATACCCGGATTCCGGCATCATCTATACATTGGATTCAGGGGTCGTCTGTTTACCGGACCCCGGGATCGCCTGTATCGCGGATGTGGGATTGTCTGTACCTTGAATACCGCGATCGTCTGTGTATTGGATCCCGGACTCGCCTGTATCCCGAACCCCGGACTCGTGTATCCTGGATTCCGCGTTTGCGCGAGGCTCGCATGTATAGGATCTCGGTATCGTCTGTATCCTGGATCCCGCGCTTGCCTGTATCCCGGACGCCGAGCTCGACTGTTTCCCGGGTCCCGGTGTCGTCTGTATCCCGGATGGTGGGTTCGATTATATCCCAGGTCCCAGGTTCGCCTGTATTCCAGATCCCGGGTTCGCTTGCATCCTGTGTCTCATGTGTATAGCAGTCTTTCTTGTATAAGTAGATAGAGTTCGTAACGTTGTAGATCGAGACGATATTTCTGGTCTTTTCTCTACTTGTGCATTCTTTCCACCCAGTGTTTGATTAAGGTAAATGTCTCAATCGAATGCGGCAGGCCAACAAAACAGAGGAGGAGCCGTCGACCTATCAAATGAGAAAGTCTTAAAAAATAAACCAAAAGGCGGGTGATATCAGTTGTTTTTTGTTGTTTTCATTCAGAAGCGATTCATTTTCTATCACTGGTATGACTCATTTTCCTACTCGAATGCATGAATTTAGGTCGGTTGTTTCATTATTGCTCCTTTTTTACTTATTTACTTCCTTCATTTATTCACGCGAGGTGAGCCAGCCCTCATGGCCATTGATTCTAAGGCTTGGTTTTCTTCTAAGCGGCCGGTCGTCGTGGCTTGCCGCGGGATTGTTCCCACAGCCCTGCCAGTGCTCTGCGGCAATCAATAACGAACGCCCTGCGCAAAGCTCTGGCCTGTCTATCCTCGAGATCAGAATGAGAGTGCTCGACCACTGTCCTGCGACGTTCGTGTAGAATTTTGTCAAGTTGTCAAGTAAGCGAGGCCTGACCACTTGGTGCCAGAACTACTGGGACACGCGTGACCAAAAGCACTGTGATATGGATCAAATTAAACGAGAAAGGAAATGTTTATAGCGAGATTCAAAAAAGTCGATGAGATCTATTCTAGATGTTCACTATCAGACGTCCTCCATCGATTGAAAACTCATAACAATATCACGTGCTATCACCATTGATAACGTCTCACCATCCTGCTGAAGTGGGTCATGTGGGGCGTGGGCCACTGATGAGCGGACGACGCTCCTTTTATCGTCGGTACCGGGTGCTATAAGTAGGGTTCATGTGGGGCGTGGGCCAGTGATTAAACGGTACCGTCGAAACGTACGTATGACCAGACGTACCATCCTCGAAAGACTAAGTTCTCACGACCATTTGAATGTTCTAAGCGAGGCTCAAAAATTACTCTATGAAATGACAAGTTGGCTCAGATAATAATGAAGGATCTATTGAAATTTGGGCGTGGTCTTAACAAAACACTCGAAATAAAGGTATAATTATGATAAAAGTACCAGCCAAGAGCAATCGAGTGCGCAACATTCTGTGTTAGGTGAAAATTTCGCTTGACATAGAGTGTAAAACGTACGTCTTCGATACTCTCTGTAAGGGAGCAGAGCTCCGAGAGAACTGACAATAAAAAGATCGAAAGACGACGGGTTCTGCCCTACTGACGAGTCTGTAAGGACGAAACACGTGTCTCGGGCTGTACAAGAGCCCTTACCAGACCACATGACATGTTGGCTCAAATAGTAATGAAAGGAGCTATGAAATGGCTTCCTCCTTACATGTTACCTGACAGGTGGGGATCATAATGATATCAACCACACTTGTCGGGTTCTTTTGTGTTAAACAGAACAAATGAAGAAACGACCCTTTTTACTGTACACAGACTTTCGAATTCTTCTTTAGTGATCATTCTAAAGCACAAATCTCTGGCTACTGCTTACGTGGCCATTTTTTCTTTGAAAACTCTTTCAAAAATTCCGAAGGATGGGGAGATCAGCAAATAGAAATGGACTGAAAAATTGGTGATAACCACAATCACTTGCTACCACCAAAAACGTCTCCCCATCCTTGCTATTAAATAGGGTTCAGGGTGAGGCGTGGGCCATTGATGGAGCCAGCGGCACCGCCGAAATGTACGTAAGCCCTTGACGTCAAACCTCGACACAAAAAAGCTTCTAACATTCACAGAATAAAGAAAAATCATTCATTTATTGATCCACCTGAGGCGAGTCAATCTTCATGGCTGTATGAATTCGCAGGGCCAACGTTCTGTTACCTCTCCTACCGTGTTGAAGTAGTTAGATTTCTTCGCCGCAAGTTGAAACCGGAACCGCTGCGATCCATCAGCCAGTATTGAAGAGTTAATCTTAATGGCAGTCTCTACTGTCTGCTCTCAACAGGCTCCCAAATCTGCCTCAGACTAATCTAAAGATCTGCGTCGAAGGATTCTGAATGGAATACAAAACTTTCGACTCCAAGCAGGAATTGGATCCACGTACTCGTCACCCCGTACAGGAGGCGCTTACTACCACTACACCACAGAGGCCACCGCTTCGCTACCACTCTTTCTTCGATATGTCCTAAAATCTAGGTTTTTACTTACAAATTCCCATATGTCTTCCTGACCAATCTGAAGCTTCCTATATTCCTTGTAAATAGATAGAATAAAAGTTTTGAGCTTTGTATTTTGAAGTACTCCATTCAGAACCAAAGCGTACTGAGGCAACATACTCGTGTTTCAGCTAGTAAATTGCGACAGCAACAACTGCCAGCATGGCAACCGATCCTTACGGCTTCCACAGTGATTCCGACAGTGATTGGAGTTGGGATCATCTTCATTCCCATTGGTGTGGCTCTGTTCCTCGCCTCAGAATCAGGCACAGTTTCCTCTCTTTTATTTCTTTTGTCTCTATTTGCTCCAGATCCCTTCGTCTCCTCATAAGTTGATTTTTAGTATTTTGTAGAACTTTTAGGTTTTAGGTTCTATTCTGTTAGGCGAGAGGGAATGAAGAAACGATCCCTTTGACTGCACAGGAACTTTTCATGAGAGTGTTGGTAATCATTCGAAGGCTTGAATCTCGGTTTACTGCGCTGCGTGCTGATTTTTTGAAGCCTCGTAATAGTGCTCAACATTCGAAATTCAACTATGTTTAACTCGCGCTTTCCCTTTAATCATCATCGCGCTTATATTTCCTGAGGCAAAATTCTTTATTCAGACAACTAGTAGTCGTTCGATAGCTCAAACTCGAAATCTCAAAGTTGCATTTCTTTTCAGAAAGGTTTTTTTCAGCTGTCTACCGAAGAGAAAGTTTTGTGTTCCAGACACGCATATTTTTAGGAGGACAAGGTTTCTTCCTATAATTTTAGTAGCCATTCGATAGCGTAAGTTTCGACGATTCCGACACTATGCTTGTTTTCTGGAAGGACCGTTTCACTGCAGCGTGGCAGGGAAATAAATTGAGTTTCACATAGCCTCACGAAGCTTGTCGGCTGCTATGAGTAGTGGTTGTTGGTCGATACGCGACCAGTCGATATCGTGGTGGCGCAACTCACATGTGGAGTGGGTTTTGCTATTGAATTCAGGATTTTTCGGCGCTTTAGAAAAAACGCAGGAAGGGTATCTGATACTCGATGATCTCGTCTATACGCTCATATGCTTTTCCATGCTTCCGGTGGATTATGAGCGTGATAAAAATGAAGACGCGCGATGGGTGTGGGACATAATTTAATTTTCAGTGAATATATTTGCAATGAATTGGCTACATCGCTATAAAAAGGCCTTTTCCAAAAAACGAGCACCTAACACCGTAGCCTATGATGCAAGCTTTCGAATGATTACTAGCACTCTTAAGAGAAATTCTTGTCTAGCAAGAGGGATCGTCTCTTCATTTTCTCCCATCTCAACAGAAAGTACCAATTTTTGTTCGAACTCCGTAGAGTTACGAATCGTTCTCAAGCTCTCATCAGTTGAACACACTAATGCTGACCATTTGAGTGCATATCATCAATGTGTAAGGGTCACATTCAGTCGATAGTAATTCGTCTTTCCAGCTTCAGAAACACATCCCAGCTTGTAGTGAGCACCTTTTACCATGAATAAAGGCTATAATAATCTAGACGTCATGCCTTAACGAGGAGATCTACTTCATCCATCATGATGAAATTTAGATCTCCGGAGGCCCTTGAAGCGGGTATAGTTGTGGTCAAAATATACTTGAGGTTTACGAATCGAAGATCTCTTTGTATACAGTCTTTACAGCTGTGCGAAATAATATCCGCTCAGTAGAGCTCATTCTATGAAGCACATATGTTATAATCAGTAGACGTATATTTTGCTTGAATGGCTTATATGCAAGTCATGGGAATCCCAGCAAGTGCTACCTTTTGGCTGTTGACATTTAGTGATGTTTTAAGTGTGTATGTTCAAGACTTATATGTCCCCAATGATTTTGTCAAGTGATTAGGTCTACTGAAGTTATAAAAAATTGGCAGAAATAATCAGAGAAACAAGCTTCAAAGTCGTGAAAGAGTTGGTAGGATGAGTTGTGATAGTGATGCTTTTGATCGGCCATATTCAAACTGCTTCTGTAGCATAGTTTTTAGTTAAGGAAAAAAAGGATTTGTAGAATAGGTCTGGATGGAAAATGTGATTAAATTTGTGATCTTGATTTTTCTTTGTGAGAAAAATGTAATTTTTTATCACTAATTTGTCCTCATAAAGGAATAAACTCCATGACTTGTTCATTGATGTCCAGTTTCCGGCTTAGAAAGCTTTGAACGAATATTCAGCAAAAGTGCCGTACCCAATACTTTTCCTTTGACGCTTAATGTAATAATACTTGATCTGATTTAAATTTTTCATATAGCAGAGTGCTTGGAGCTCTGGGTGAAAGCCCTACTTGCTCATCCGTTGAAGCATGAGGCAGATTTTAGGAAAAGATTATTGGTCTCTGTCGAACGACGCTGAGTTATATCACTGTTTTCGACCCCAGCTCGGAATCGAACCGGGTCTCTCCTATGTCGGTTGTAGTAATAGCACACGCCTCCGGTATAGGTAAGACCCGGGTTCAAGACCCGCCTAAGGGCGGGCGGTTCTGCATATCACGGAGCGTCCCAGGATACGAAGGGGTCTTCTGAGCTTAAATCATGGATTTGTTGAGACGTGAGACTCTGGGGAAAGGTTAATGATTGACTCAACAGGATACAGATATTTATTTATGCATAATTATTTCGTTTATTTCAGTAAAGGAGTATACACTTGATTATACAGACTGTCCTATATCCACACATGCAACTTAACGCTCAACATCACTGAAGATATGAAGGTAATGAGTGATTGTTATGCTAGAGAGTCCTGAGTTAGTGGAGTGGTTAATACGCACTCCTCAGAAAGATGGGACACGGGTTCAACTCCCACCCAGAGTAAAACTATTGTTTTATGACAATATTATTAGATTTATAGTTATGAAATCAGCTAAGAAAGCTGTAGAACAACGAAATTTTGTGTTTAGTGTTTAGTTTTTTAGGGTGATGTTTATATTTACTATTACTTGGAGAATTATTTTCAAAATCATCGACGTTACGTGAAGAGTCGGAACGATAAACAGTACCTCGGAAATCTTAAGGTGAGGTCTTTGTGACATTTCAGGAGTCTGAAACACGACACTATGGGTCGGTTAACGGAATTCTCATGATATCGGTGGTTTTCAGGAAGTTTCCGACTGTGATCCTTACGCGTACAACGAGGGCAACGTTCCAATCGCTCCATGTGGGGCCATTGCTAACTCGATGTTCAACGGTTGGTTCCAGTTCTTTTGCTCTCCTGTCTTCCTTTCTGCTCCAGATAGGTTCATATGTATAGCGTTCCAAGACAGTTAATGGTGCTGGAAGCGTATTCTATGTGAAGCTGGATTTTTTTGTTTGAGTTTCTGTTTGGTGGAGACCCCAGCCTCCTCTCTTCCTTCCGGTATGGGTAAAGCGCGAGTTCAATCCCCGCCCAGGAGCGAAGATTTTGCACATTATTCAACATCTCTGTTTATATGATTATGCCTTCTAACACTGCTATAAGAGCGGAGATAAGGAAGTTTTCGGTAGATTTTACATCCGAAGCTGCTGCGCTTGTTGATATAGAGATTTCTCAATTTCTTTTTTGGAAAGGGAACCTCTGATAGTTTTTTCGATGACGTAGCTACATTTATGGGGTTGATCGGATAACCTTTCGATATCTCGGCCTTCTTCGGAACTGGCGATTCGAGCGGTATTAGCCAGATCTTAAAAGAGATCGTTATTGCTGGTAATGTGGAGGTTGGAAGAAAGTCTACTTCAAGTATCATTGGGCTTCGTTTCAAAAAAGGAGCTACATCGAAAAGCTCTTCTTCTGTTCTCATTAAGTGTTTCTGCAGAGATTTTCTTCTTGTCTAAGATTTTGGCAGTGCTCTTCGAAGCGAGAGCCTGTGGCCGAGTAGTAAGTGATGCTCGTTGCGGGATTGATTCCTCTGACGCCTTCGGCAACCATCCATCTAACGCCCTACGGAACGTCGCAGTCTGGCTGTTCTCGAGTTGCAAGAAGATGAGCTCAAACAGTATTCTACGTCGTCCATAAAGAAAAATCTTCAGGTAGGCAGTCAAGCGCTTAGAACAGAATCAAATGCTGGAAGGACTGCGACCCACACAAAAAATTGTGCAGTCAGGTCTTCTGAGCATGAATCCTTGCTGATTTCCAGATAAATCCTAATTAACTAGGAAGAAAAATAGGGCAAGTGCCTCAGTTATTGCTTAGAAATCCAGAAAACATTCTACACATTGAACCGTCGCATTGAATTCAGTCAGTACAGTATGAGAGTGGGAATATGGACAGCATGTATTGGTTTCAATGCGTCGTCTTCACCGTTTCCGATGTTTTGCAGTTCACTCCCGCAACACTTTTATATCAGTTCTTCTTCGTTGTCTCTGTTGCATCTGTGTAGTTTGAGAGAAGCCTTTTCCCCAACACGTTGTTATCTACTTGGTATGGTTCTTGAGCAGGCTTGTTTCGTTGATGTCCCGTGAAGATTTCTTCCTTTCCAACAGTTAGAGGATAAGAGAATAACGGAGCGTCTGAGGATGTTCTTTGCATCAGTTCTAATCCATAGCGCAAACGGTGAGAAATCTGAGGGGGTAGTTGCACTGATAGAGAATTGGAAGTCTTTGTGAATAGGCTATCGCACTAGTCGGAATCCTCATGACTGCATTTGGTTATCCATGGACGCTGAGTGACGTGCGGAACTTTGCATCCCGACCGAGAGTTGAACTCGCTTCTCACTTTTTTCGATGGCGCGTGCTAGCCACTGCGCAACCTTGAATCCGATAACGATAAGAGGGAAATCCGCATATGTTGATCAAGCCATGAGGTATGCGCCATGCATTCGACTCCATCATGAATGGTTGGAAGTGATTGGAATGCATATCTGGCCTTTACAATGACTCACGCTGTGGATACCGATACACCAGGTCAGTGCCGCTATCCTTCAAGACAAGTCTAGTACCAGTTCGCCGACGCTGGGGAATGGAAGGCTTGGTGAGCCTCTGGCCCAGTATCGAACTGTCGACCGCGTGTGCGTTGTGGAGTATCTCTAATATCTGAGCTACTCGTGCGCTGAATTCGTATACATAAGAATCTTAAAGTGGTAACTAAGTTAATGACTAGAAAATGCTAATATGAAGTGATGAATCGAGAAAATTAGAGGAAAATAAGTATGAAGTGAGAAGAGGTCGAGAGAGTAGTTAGATAATGTTGATCAGAAAGTATAGGACTTTTACAACCTTGGGTTTCTACATATATCGTGTTAATGTGTGTTTCTATTTTTAGATACATATTCACTTTACTACGTTAAAAATTCCATAAGAACACCTGTTCCGGTTACGACGGACGGGGTAAGCGATTCCAGGTGATTTTTTCTTTTTGATTTTTGTAATCTGTTTACTTTAGGTACTGTGGGATGTAGACAAAGACAGAAAATTCAAGAATCCTCCGATACCGCCTGGTGGGACGCTTTGCGAAGCATTCAAGGTAATATATGAAATCCGGACGATTTATATCAAGGCTAAACATGGAAGTTATGTAGGTGGCAAGCGTCGTAAACCAGTGCTTAGGTAGCTTCCAGATGAATTTGTGGTAACATCCAATACCGTAGAGGGTGTGAGGCAGTAGTTAGAGGACACTCTGTCTTGCACACGTGGCCAGTGGTTCGGACACCACGACTAGGGCTCACCAAGCCTTACATCCCTCCGAGGTCGACGAACTGATCCCAATCGTGTAGGAGATACAGAACGAACTTGATATTGAAGACCTCTCGATGCATGTAAAACCATATATGCATTATCTCCCTAAAGTGCTTGAAGGTCGATGCTCGCGCATCTCTCAGGAGTGATCACACTGAGAGCTAATCCTTATTCTCCAATTTCATACTGTCCTCAAAGGTCCTTCTATCGCTGTTTTGTGAGTAGCTTTTTTTTTCGCTCAGCGCTGATGTTACGTTTCAAAAGCACTTCTTCACGAGATATATAGCTGTTCATGCATACATTGGAGAATACTGAGTGATATGCAAATTTCTGGCACCACAGGCGGGAATTGATCTTCGTGTTTCAGTCATTCTGAGGCTGCGTGCTTCCTCCTTAGGCCGAAGACATCGCTCTGCTTATACTGACTTGTGAAGCAGTTCTGTTTTCTGCCGTTTCAACTTGGCGCGGCAGAATTCTTGTGAAGCTGTAGTAGAAATCTTTCTTCCTCTTATGTATTCTATTGGAAAGAGACTTTTAGACAAGCACTGCTCCAAAATTCAAAAATTTATTGGATGACAAATGGAAAGTCTTGATCTCTTGAGTGGATTTTAATTCAGTGAGGTTGTGAATGCTGTTTCATTCAGACATGTCGGCTATGATTCTTAAGGGGCTTGTAAGCAATTTATTCTCAGTGTGCTTTTTGAAGGGAACTGCGAAGCCACCGAATTGGAAATGGGAGCCGTGTACAATGGGTGGATTCGAGAACGTCGATTTCATTGTCTGGATGCGAACTGCTGCTCTACCGAATTTCCGCAAATTGTGGAGGCTTGTCAATCGCAATTCAAACGATCCCCGGGGTGGTTCGATATTCCGTGACGGTCTACCAAGTGGACAATACGAAATCGATATTGTATCCAGTAGGTTTTTATGATTTTACTTCATTCTTGAGAGCGCGTATGGTGTAGTGGTTAGAGGTATCTTGCGACATGCACGTGCTCGACCAATCGCTGGTGGATGGTTCGGTCCCGCATTTAGGCTCATTTCATTTTTTCATTTGATGTAGAGTAATCAACGTTCGTGCCGTTATCATTAGTCGTAGAGGTGAACGAAAAGACCTGTGGTACTGATGAAGCGTAAACGTATCTCCACTGTCGGAGATGTCATACCAAATCTCTGGAAGGTCAAAATATTTTATCAAACTACATTGATTTTCAAAGCGAGGTCTATGGTCGAGTGGAAGGCATTTCCATTCAGCCTTTGATTCCGTGTTAAGATTCAATACTTGATCTCTTCTCATAAAGGATTCGTAAATTTGTCGTAAAGTCGGGTCACATCCAGAAATCTCGTGTTTCCAGACTATCCTGTGAAAGCGTTTGGTGGTCGGAAATCGTTTGTGGTGAGTACAACAAGCTGGATGGGTGGGAAGAACTCTTTCCTAGGTGAGGAGATTTTACATCTGATTCCGATTGGAGTCATTGGGGTGGAGTGGTCTAGAATGTAGGGCTACTTTCAGGTATTGCTTACTTAGTAGTTGGATCACTTTCTATCGTACTCGGCATCGTATTTATAGGAATTCATATCAAATTTGGACATTCGTAAGTTCAAGTCTTCTTTATTCAATATTTTCTTGTCTCTTCTTACTAGGTGTTCATTAAACGCCTTGGATCCTTTTCAGTAGACCTCAGGGAATCAAGAGACGCTTCCTTTCGTTGAACAAGAACTTTCCATAAGAGTGTTAGTAATCACTCGAAGGATTAGATCTTCGGCTAGTGCGCTACGTGGTCTGTTTTTTTTTTTTGGCATAAACCTTTTCATAACGCTGTAAAATTCAAAAGAGAATTAGGATTTGGCGGCTCGTGCAATTTTTCTATTCACTCTGCTAGATTCACGATAAGCACATGAACGTGTGCGGAAAATCTTTTAACATCATAGTCATACGTTTTATCTGGTGTTTCTCTCGAACTGGAGAAAAAAATCCTAAGTGAATAACAAAAACCGCACATAGCACGTGTAATACATCAGCGCCATCGATCGGTGGCCGTGTTTGAACCGTGGTCAGCTCTCCCGTGTCCCCTCCCACAGCCCGTAAATTAGCCCAGAAACAAGTGCCCGCGTATGTGAGTCAATCTTGTTTTCTGCTACACTTCAAGAAAGTGGTCTTTCCAGAAAAGAAGTACAGCGTTAGAATCGTTTTGCCTATCGAATGCTTACTAACAATCCAAAGGTAGAGCTCTGTTTTCAAGGAATGTGCGCGTGTGAAACACATCTCTTCCTTCCTTTGGAGCGACTTAAAAGATTTTTTCAAGGAACAGCTATGTAGCGCACTAGCCACAGCTTCAGGCTTTCGAATGATTACTAAGACTCTTATGAAAAGTTCTTCTCCAGCGAGAGGGATCGTTTCTAAATCTCGTACCGTCTGACGGAAAAGTGCAAATATTTCGTTTAGCGTCAACGAGCTGAGCAATGTGGGACTTTCACATTGAATGTCGTTGTGAAGTATGTCTGAAGTGATGTTTCATCTTCAAGAAGGCGTTTTGTAGATAGTTATGATCCTGTTTGAGTGCTCAGAAATCTTCTATAGCTCTTGTTTATCTGGTACCATATCTGCTATATCAGATTATCTTCAAAATCATTCCTTTTCTTTTTTGGTTGTGCAAATGAATTATGGGTGTGCCAACACTTCGATGGTCTTCTATGTTGAGTTGTGCTTGTAAAGTTCTAGGTATTGCTTATAGTGAATTTAAGCTTGTCATAGTTGCCATATTTTCTTGTATACGAATTAAATTAGATATTTTGAACTCCAATTTTGTGATACTCTTGCTTTTGCATTGTTTAATATCTATGAATGCCTTACCAACTTGTGATACAACATCGTCTGCTACACTATGATTTCTTTCCCCTGATATTCTCGTTTACTAATGAAATCATATATTCAGATTGTTCGTATTGTATGTAAAATGGAAGGATATAATAACGGTATTTTTAATGAATCACAATAAAGATTGAATTTCTTGCTTGTAGTTTTCGTTGTGCTGGCTACAGACAAGACACGCGGAGCTCCTCAAGGAGCAACAAAAGTCTTGCTGAGTAGGACGTGATTATGGCAGATTACGAGCATTTCTTATTTATTTTACATATCCCGTCATCACGTTCATACTATGTGGATCCCAGTACTTCTTGAATCCGATCCTTTTCCTCGCATTCATCCTACGCAAGGTCTTCGATGGTTTCTGGTGTCACGTCGACGTGCTGGTTGAAGAGTTCGTCTTCTTTGTGAATGTCGTAGAATGCTGACTAAGGCGATTCTATTTGGGATCTTGCAGGTAGTCCGGCCAAGGCGATCTCACGTGTTCGTTGACTGGTAGGAAAAGTGTTAGATGGAGGGATTGGACCACCGCCTTGTATATCACTTCGTTTTTTGACGTACTGCACCACTAACCACTGCGCTACCCCGCCTTAATTACGAGCGTTGTCGGACTAGACCTGACATATGTCGCCTATGATGCATCGTATGCTATGCATGCGTGGGAAATGGGAGCTGTAACGGTGCGCAGTAGACAAAAAAACGTTGCACCTTATAGATCTCCTTATGAACGGTTTTATTGTACATGAGGCTCTTGATACGAAATTTATTTCAAAAACTGAAGTGAATGCATGTCTAACGCAGATGCTATGTCAGTTATGTCATGCGTGGCGACTGAAAAGATGTCTTCGAAGCAGATTAACTTGCGGTTCCACACTGGCAGAGACGCCCAGCGTGGTAGCGACTCCATCTCTGCCCGATTAGTCGCCGGCTATAGTATTGCTTTTCGTTGTAAGATCGCACGCGAATGAGTCCAAAAAGCTGTGGGTCTTGCAACGAGTAGTACTGTAGTCGGCGACTAATCGAGCAGAGAAGGTGGAGTCTTTACCGCGACGGCGGACACGACCAGCGTGGGTCCCCGGAGGTCAACCGGTCGAAACTAATGAACTATAATGATCTACCTCCAGAGCAGATAATTTCACTGCGAGCGACAATTTCTGTTGCAGGAAATGTACAGCTATGAGACTATGTAAGTGAAGTTGGCATGAAAACGGCTTTACTTGAACACTGAGGTTCGATGCTTTGATATCCCTTTTTTGCTATGATAAGGTCGAAAATCATTCAGCAGATTTCATTGGAGCAGTATAGTTATTCACAGAATCGCATTCGTCAGTGTGTTCCCGTACGGTTTGTATTCGGAAACGGCCATTAAGTCTCTTGTGAAACGGCTTACATTCAGCCTTTATACGAACCATCAATAGCTCATATCCGAGAGCATGAAGTTGATACAAAAGCATAATGTTGCAAACGTTCTGCCACTTTCTCTTCGGATGTTTAGTGACCCAATCAGGTAGTCTACGGCCGCTCATTCTTCAGACGTTGGTTATTGCAATTTAGTTGCAACGTGTCGATTCCTGTGAATGAGGAAATGTCCAGACCGCAGTGGATTTCATTCAATTTGTTTAGTAGATAAGCGCCAAAATATAGCATTATTCCGTAATGGAGAGTGTTTAGTGCAGTGATTAGAGATGCCCCATGACACACGTGGTAGGTGGTCGCGATTCCGATTCTGAGGCTTATCAAGCCTTCCGTCCCTCTAAGTCGTCGTATTGGTACCGGATATGTCTGCGAGGATCGCAGCACTGAATTGGTACATTGCTAGGCCACTGTGGGTCATTGTAAAGGCCAGATATGCAATCAGTCACCTGAAAGGATACCTGATGAAGTATCACTTCCCTTAGGGCATAATCAAGTTCTAGAGATTTATTCTTTGTCCTTTGCCTTATAATTGAAACTCTGTATGTCTACAGAACAAGAACTGATCAACACGTTGCACTCAACACACGCCAGGTGGGATGACACTTAATGCTATGTAAACAGCAAGCTTGCTGGTTTTTTACAACACGATATTTTTCACTATCATAAGGACATGGGATGTTGTGAAAGCCATGGAATTGTGTGAGCGACTTTACTCTACCGTTCTACTGCATAGTATGTAATCTACTTAGTATATGATACTACGGTCCATTAAGCAGGCACATACATTGCTTCGAATGTATCGAAGTGTTCCAAAGCCACTCGTTTTAAGTGTTTTTATTGAGACCACGCTCAAATTTCAATATGCGTGGAAATGATTTTTGAGCCATACACGTGGTCTGCTATGGGCGCTTATGCATCGTCAGATGCACGCAGCCTTTCTGAACCAGTCCTTCTTGCTGGAGAACCCTCTTGCATAGGAACTGCAGACGTAATAC
The DNA here is from genome assembly GCA_019055375.1 of Parelaphostrongylus tenuis. Classification (NCBI taxonomy): domain Eukaryota; kingdom Metazoa; phylum Nematoda; class Chromadorea; order Rhabditida; family Metastrongylidae; genus Parelaphostrongylus; species Parelaphostrongylus tenuis. The sequence continues at coordinate 53,704 of JAHQIW010001023.1, forward strand.
TTAAATTCGTAGTCTTCAAAAAACATTTGAAACGAATGGCATGACTTTTCACAATTACCATCCAAGAGCAATCGAGTGTACACCTATCAACTCTATAGGATATCCAACACTGCCCATCTAGTGGTTTTTATCACTTGCGGCGCATTCAAATATTACGTCTACGGTTCCTTTATGTAAGGGGGCCTGATGAGGCTGGAAGGCCGAAAACACGTGTATTCACTATATAAGTGCCCATAGCAGACCGCATGCATGGCTCACAAAGATTTATCAGGCATGCTTTGAAGCTTTTGTTGAGCGTGCTTCGGTAATTCTGCACACCGTTCCAATCTATAGAATATCCACGGATCACCATGGTGATTGAATATGTTGGCGACAAACCATCAATCACGGCGTTTATGGCTGGGGAACTGAACTTTATGGCGTATGCCTTAAAGTTCATCAATGCCGAACGCTTTGATCGTTTCACTATTCAACTAATAAAATGCTATGTGGACCATAAGTTTCCCCTCAATTCGATTACATGTAAACGTCGTCTACGATGAATTTGCTTGCGGGTTTACCTGCTTCATATGAGTTTATAATTTCTTTTCCCATGAGTATTTTTGAGTTTCGGCCAGTTCCTTTTTCCTGAAATACTGGGGTAACTGTCTTCACCCCATACAACCTATCCGTAGCTCCCTTCTTGTCGAAAACGGTTCAGTGGGGAGCATTTTACCGATTTTAGTTGTATCACTCAATCGATTAGAGCCATCTGAACAACTCTGGTATTTGACGAAGTGAAGTGAACATACGTGTGACCGTTGTGGTCGAATATAAGGATTATAATAGAATGGCCACACAGTTTCTTGATTAAAAAAACAAATAATGAAAATTTGTGACGACCAAACCATTGTCTTTTGAGTTGTTCATAATTCATTTATGCGGTTATTCTGAAGAAAAATTGTAGAACATTACTTTGTAGTGTGCAAAGATTGCCCTAACAGTGCAATATATCGAATGTGGTCGCTCTACTTCTATACGAGGGCGGGCTCTAGTAACATAAAACATGTAAGAGGAAATTAATCGGCAAGTGCAATTTCATTTGATTTAGCCTTTTTTACAACTAAAAGTTAACAATGACATATGATCATGACGTATGACATAGGCCACGTAGAAAATCGAGTGAGCTAATTTATTCTCCAAGGACTCACTGAAGCTATCACTGTTACTGAAATACAATGTCAACATTCTGATTCTTTATTTTTCGCCACAATGTTGTATACGGTCTTCTTGATCATCATTATTATTATACTGTCTTTTGTCCTTATTTTATACATCATTTGCCTGTATGTGGTATTCATGCGAAAATCTTCGAAGCCATTCAACAGTTGTTTCTTCAAACTCTGGTGGAATGGGGTAAGAGCTTAAAGATTAGCTTACCTTATAATCTGATAACATAATTTGAGCCTTTCGTGAGTTCTTCTATGGCATTTACACAGTACAGGATACCTATTTCGGCAATATAGCCTCGTCAGTTGCACGGTGCCTTTCGGTTCAGTCAGTTCGGTGGGGATATCCTCTACATAAGGGAACCGAAGCCGAATTATTTGGACCTGCTGCTAGGTGAATAGAGCGCACAGCGGTCTGTTGTAGTACTGCTCGTGAATAGTAAAACATGATTGTCATTTTTTTCGTTTCGAGTGCTCTTAAGACCTCAAAACAATATAATCTGTTTGCTGCGCACTGTATCAGTGCCGCAAAAAACCTTATGAAAGACTCGAAATATGGTTCTTTGACTATAATGTTTTTAGCGAGGTCTTAAAAACACTCGAAACGAAAGGTATGATGATCTATAAATGAAATAATGTAACTATCAATGAGAGTGACTTTTTCAGTTCAATTGAACACATCTTTGTCTATGTTTTCTATTCTAATTCAGGGACTTATGGATATTATGGCAATCCTTTTCTATATATCGACCATGTATCCACGATGTTTCCATTCCACACTGAAGTTCTTTGTCTCCTTGAATGACTTCGTATGGTGGACAAAATTTGCCATGATATCTCAAGAACATTTCCCTATATATTCAACTCACAAATATTCTCCTCACAGTTTTATGTCGAATAGTTAACCTCTGCTTTTCAATGTCCAATGTCGCCGTGGTAAGTCATTCCAACTGTTTCGGTCTGTTTAACTCAATTGCGATCTTGACTGGCAAATGGTTTGTGCTTGGGTAAGGTACTGAGATGGTCGTGCCCTATGCTAGAATACAACAAGATATCAGAGGATCTTGACTCAATTCAGAGAAGATTAATGACCGTTTTTGGAGCTTAGAACCTATGAAGGAAATGTATTTGTTGTTTACACGTTGCTGTACAAAATTTTGGGTTCTTTTCAGTTTGATAGCACAGATTTGTAAGTCTATCTCCAACGCTGAACAAGAAGTTTTCATAGAGAGTGTTAGTGGTATTCGAAAGCTTAAATCTCAAACTAGCGCTGTACATAGCCGGTTTTTGAAAAGACCCTTTCATAACGCTGAAAAATAAGAATGGATTTCACATTGGTCTTACAATTCAGCTATTACGTCTCTAGAAGCACGAAAAGCACATAACGTGTAAGGAAAATTTTCTAGTGTCAGAGTTAGACGTTCAATCCGAAGTTTCTGCCGTAAGGGAGAAATAATTCCTAATCAAATACACCTCACTTAGGCGCCATCGATCGATGCTTACGACGATACGCCAATGCCTCCACCCACCGCCCGTGAATTGGCCAAAGAGCACTTGCTCGGCATGAAAATCAATCTTATTTTCCCTTGCTGCGTTACAGGGAAACGGTCTTTTCACAGTGTAAGCACAGCATTGGAATCTGGAAATTCTACGCTACTGAATGAGTACTACTGCGAGAAATATGCGCGTTGAAACGTAATTCTATTCTAGATATTCCAGAGGTTTTTCTAAAAAAGCCGGCAGCATGCAGCTCTAGCTTAAGACTTAAGCTTTCGAATAGCTATTAACACTCTTTATGAAAATTTCATGTCCGGCCTAGGGATAGACTTGAAAATCTGTGCTACCAGACGGAGAAGTATTCATTCTGTGCCTATTTCTTTTCGTTTAATGACTATGTAATATGTTTTCTAACATGTAATTGGAATATAATGGTTAAATCGACTATCAACTACGAGAATGGTATCGTGAACTCACAACTGACCATAAAGCGGCGATACCCAGTCGAATGATCATAACCATGAGCCATGGGATAGCTTCAAGATGATCCCGACCGCCTAAAAACATTCGATGAAGCCGCACCTCTGAGTTGAGAATTCAAACTAATCCTCGTAAATCGTTGCTTGAAATTTCAGAAAAAACTTTGCACTTACAGTGAAAAGTCTGGATCTTTCTAGAATCCTGCCGCAATTTTGGTACTGTCCTATTATGGCGGTGCCACATGAGGCTTCGGTAAAAGCGTATTCTTTGCTGTTATATGACGAGTGTACGATTATCTGATAGCTTAAATCAAGTGAATTCCACAGGTATATTTTATTTCTCATATTGCTCGTTTTTAAACGCCGTACCAGTCGAGATGATATTTTGTTTCATATTCGAAGATTTCTCGCCTGATGAAAGTTTTTTCACAATAAAATCTCAGTCATTAGATAAAGCATATCTTTCTGATTAAGAAAATGTATTTGAACTTTCGAAAAAACTTCTTAAAGCTCTGCAATTCTCAAGCTAGCCGATTAGAAGTGCTCACTGAGTGTGAAACCCAGTATTCTTTCGGTCGTTATAAAGTCTTTTCCAGAGCCAAATTTACCATTATAATTGAAACAATTTTCTCTATCTAACGACTAAAAGTTCATTACAACAAAACTTTTATCCAGTGAGAATTTTCGAATGACAAAATCTTATTTTGACTGGGACGGCGCCGAAAATAAGCTATTTGAGGAATTAAACATGCCTTTGAAATGCACTTGATTTGAGCTATCGTTAAACCAAAGAAACGTTTCGTAAAAGCAAAAAATACATTTTTACCAAAGGCTTCAATTACCGCCGCATTTTTGGACATCCTTTTCTAGAATCCTACCGCATTTTCAAACATCATATTTTACTATAAAAATCAGATAACGCTGTTGTCAAACGTCTTTATTTTACTATCTGAACGTATAAGCCAAAATCAATATCAATTAGGTTTAAGCCTAAGCCCAAATGCTGCAGGATTCCAAAAAAAAAAATCCAGAAGTCGTTATTCTTCTGAAAACAACGAACAGGTGAAAATGTTTTATAAATGGGTGCTCTAAGATACGAATAATGACAAAGGGATCGTCGTCGTGAAAACCGTCCTCTACTTATCTTGAAAAACCTTCAAGGGTTTGGAATGATATCCAATTGCCACGATAGTACACTACGACGAAGTCGACGCCCGCGGAGAGGGTGAGGCGCACGTTCAGCACCCCGGCCGAAATTCAGAGTTTCACATATCACTTACGCAGTTTGGATACATAGGATGAAAAACCTGAAAATGAGTTTTGTTCGAAATATGAATTCTATGCAGAAATACAATAATACCGTAAGTGCAGAATTTTGTCTATCAAATCTTTCCTACTGAACCAGTAAAAGTGATATACGTCACTTTGTGTGTTTCGACTTTTCGACTTTTCATGGATTCGAAAAAGGCAAAATGCATTAACTAGTATTTTATTAAATTAATCTTGCTTTTGACAACCTCATTCTCAACCACCGAAAAAAAGTGTAAACGACTGCTATCTCTCTTTACTGTAACTTTTTCAGTATGACAATCATTAAAGAGAAGTAGCGTCATGAATTAATAAAATCCCACAATAGTTGAAACACATGTATCTGGGAAAGGTAATGAAATAGGCCCTGTCTTTTGCTCGGAAGCGCTAGATCATAAGCTGCGTAACTAGTATTTCAGAGCTGCAACGTTGAAACAACTTCAGATATAGTCTCCTCCCTCAGTTACCACACTCAACGGATACCTTGCCAAACAATATAGCTTTTCCGTGTACTTGGGCTATCACTGAGTGGAAAATCTTCAACTACCTGTTGTAGCTAAGAATGCCTTCTAGAATTCGTGATACTCTTGGCTTCATAATTCTAAGACATTGATAAAGAAAAATTTCTACGTTGAAAATTGCAATGATTTTTCTACTACCATACAATAGAACACATATATTGGCAAGTCGAAAGTCAATCGGAGAAAAATTCCGAAACTGTGGGTTAGTTTCTGAAGAGCAACAAGGTTTCTATGTTACAGTATTGCGAAAGACTCTCACGAAAGTCCGTGCTACTTGTTCAAATTCTCTTACCAGCGCTCATCGTGATTCCTCTGTACTTAAATTTCAACGCCCGGTATGGTCAAAAAGGATATTCACTGCCGTTGTTGCTGAGCAGTATGGATAATCTCTACAACGAAGTTAGTGATTCATTTATTTCATTTCTATTTTTACTGCCGTTGCAATATCGGAAGGACTACAATCGTGTGGCTTGAAGAATCCTGCATAACTCGCAATACTGTGAGCCCCAATGCAAGAACAGTAGTTTCCATCGGGTTGGCCTGCAGTAATCATCGTAAAGAAAGGACTCTGATATGGCTGTGTCTCTCATCGTTCCACTGCACGTTCTTATCGGTTTTAAGCATTCTTTTCGCAAATCTCTCCTTGTGAGTATTTTGAAAACTAATGAAAAAAGTTCAAAATTTTTCTGCTCCAGTGTAAGTCTAGCACAAGCCATGCGGACCATGTGCCTTCATTATGTAAGGCGTGGTAAACTTGATTTCTCCCCAAAGTAAGACCTCATAAGGGTCATCGTCATCGGAGCTCACTTGAAATCAAATTATCTTTTTTTGTGATGAGCCCCACAGACCGGATCACCGTACTGTCATTAAGATATTCCAAGTTGTTTCCGCAAGCGTTGTAGTGTTTATGTAATACATATGTAATTTGTTGGACACTCTCTGTTGAGATACAAGAGCACCGATGTTTATCTCTTGTATTACTTTCCGTCTCATTAATCATTTAGTGAATCGAACACGTAGCAAAAAAGTCTTAATTCGTCCCTATTGCGCCTCAATTAAATCCATCAGCTCGTGATTAAGAAAATTCTCTCATATTCGCTATGCTGCCGTATTTCTACTCACTTTGTCGAAAAGCACTGAAAAGGTGCTCACTCAGGCTTACCTGGGGACATAAGTTTACCTCTACCTGGTATCCCTTAAGGAAAATGTTGAACTACTTTTCAACTTGGTCTACAATGACGCGGACAAGGTATATTAACACTGAGGCCCGTCTCCATGAAACAAGAAGAAGGGCTGTTTGGTGCAGTTAACACATAACGTTCCAGCCCAGCATCCAAATCCTTTGCTTCGGTGTTAGATGTCACTTGATTTTGCGCAAGTTAAGGATTTTTTGAGGGTTTCCAGATATTAATCGATGATTTTCTGTTATACAGATAAACTAAACGATTGGCAGCACCAAGGCAAGAATTTTTCTCTACTCCATCGTTCCATAGGCAAGAACGATTATTGCTATCATTAACTGTATATGAAACCATTTATTATACTTCCATTATTAACTATCGAAGAATTACCTTTAAATTGCCTATATTTCATATCATAATTCTATATGGTTGAATATGTTATGTATTTTATGCGAGGAAGGATAAAGGATAGAGCTCTCGGCGTTGATTAATCTCTGAGGGATGCGTCATGCATTCGCCTTAGATTTTTAAGTTCGTTTGAGGTAATCGAAAATATATCTGGCCTTCACAGTGACTCGCGATAGCCTCCCACTGTATCGAGTCAATGCTGTTTATCCTCCCACTGTATCGAGTCAGTGCTGTTTATCCTCCCAGACATGCCTGAGACCTGCTCTTTCCAATTCTCTGACCTCGGAAGGATGGATGGCTTGGTGAAAAATGAGCGCAAGATCGAACCATCGACCTTGTGTGAAAGGCAGAGCACGTCTAATCACTGTATCATATGCGCTCATGAATTTTATGCGATGTCATTATATTATATGTTATGCTATAAAGGATAAAGGTTAGAGCTCTCATCGATTATAAATCCCTTGAGGGATGCGGCGTGCATTCGTGTACAATTTTTAACTTCGGAAATGGTGATTGAGTACAATCCTCACCTTTACAATGACTCGCGGTGGAACACCTATGTATCAATCAGTGGTGCTATCCTTCTCCCAGACAAGTCTGTTGACATTTTACCAACACCGGAGGGATGGAAGGTGGTGAGCTCTTAGCGTGAGATCAAACTATTGACTACGTGTGCGACGCAGCCTCGGGCCCTGCGCCACACGTGCCGTTATCATTTGTATCACTTGTCGTTCTGTGATCGTCGAGTAACCCGAACGGGCATCAACAACACTTCCATTTCTCCCTATCGCGTGCAAGAGTAGCCTAGTGGGTCCTTCTTGTTCTAAAAATCGTTGACCTCCTCATTTTAGAAAATCGTTCAGCATTTTTTTTCTTCCAAACTTTTCGTGAAGAATTTGGAGCATCGGGTCGGCCGTCTTCCTACAAAACGCTTGACACCCCGAATAATCCAGTTGGTAAGGGCTATTGTCCATCGGTTGTAGTTAAAGCGCATTAAGTGTCCGGTCTACTTTTCATAATTTGACAAGTAGAAAAGCATCTTGGACTTTTGCTCGATGACGTAGGTCAGAGCTTCGAATCCTTTCTCTCGATTGCAAGATACGGGATACTCGCAGCATCGATCTTTCGATTGCGCGTTTAATAACGCCAAGTGATCTTTCATCCTGCTTAAGTAGCAACGAGGTTTGTGCTGCATACGTTAGGGCAAAAATAAGCGTCGAGTCAAAGAGATAGTCACGTAGCCGAATGTTCTTCATTCTTTTCGTTACGTCCCCGATGCTCTATCCTGTTACCTACTTACTTGTACTTGAAAACTTGAATGGTCCGTCTTCACGAATTGTGCGGGCCCCAGCACATTTTCCAGTCTTCTCTTCTTCACGATTGTCGTCCTGGTGGTGGTCTGAGTTTCGTACCGTGATCTATTAAATATCGGCAGCTATGAGTACAGATTATTAATTTTTCTTACAAAAACGTCCGCCTGTCACGTAGAAGGTCGTCCTCGAGGACACGTGTTTTGTGGAGGCAGTTGTTTCGGGCATCTCTCGTTTGTTCTTCTCAATATATGACCGGCCCATCCGTGCTTTGCTGTCGATATAAATTCCTCTGAATTACAAAGATAGAACAGATTTCGGATATCTGAGTTGCGCAGACCGGCTAGATGTTGTGAGAGATGACTAAAACTTAGAAGACATCGTTCGAGCGCTCTGTGAGGCTCGCAGTTAGCCGAGCTATCAGGTCACGTTTCTACCGCATAACAGAGTGCTGGGAGGACTGTCGATTCAAAAAGGTGATCGCCGAATTTAGGATCCGCTATTTGGTCGGTGACTTCTTTGAGGAGACGAAATGCTGCCCGTGTAGCTCTCCTTCATCTGTCTAGTTCCTCCTTCTTGTTGTTCGCCATGTTCAGTGAACGTCCGGAGTACACTTGCAAGGTGGTGTCCTTGATCAGAGATCCATGCATTTCGATGTGCTCCCCTTCTCATCATAGATTCTTCATAAACAGCGTTTTCGTCCTGTTTGAGCGTAGCTCATCCCTTTTTCCCCCCTTCATTGAGTTTCTTGAGCATTGTCTCTGCCTCACTGGTACTTTTCTAAAAGCTGATGATGTCGCCCGCAAAACAAAGATTTAGTAGGAATTTGCCATCAATCCTTATGCGTTTTTTTTTCCCAGGGGAGCGACTTCATCATCCACTGCAGTGCACCTGTAAACGGCTTTGGCGATATAGTGTCGCCTTGTCGAACCCCTTTTCCGATGAGTACGGGGAGGACTCAACAGAAAAGCCGTATTTTCGTGCTGCAGTTTTGATAGCAGTCTGCTAATGTTCGTATATGGAGCGGGTCTACACCTTGGTCGACGAGCGGTGAAAAGAGTGCATTCGTTTCAACACTATGAAACGCTTTCTCATAGGCGATAAAAGTTCGAACAAGGGGCATATGATACTCCCAATTATAGTGTTATAATATATTATATCCGTAGTGCAGACAATCGGTTATCTGTGCTGCACAGATGAATGCTTTTGGAAACGATGCAATAGTGGTAATCTTGAGATTGCCCTTTTGAAATTATCGCAATCTCAGATTTCACTGTGGTGATGTCTGAGATTTCTGCCGGTAAGAGACGAACAAAAGATCCCATCATTCGGATATACAGAAGAGCAATGGTTGTAGGGAAGAAGGACTACTGTGTGCTGCTAATTACATTTCATAGTTCTCTAACAAGAACTTTCAGATAACGTTCATAATTTGGACAGTCTACGGAATTACTGTGCTTGTAACGGCTCTCATCGGTTATGGATGCATTTCATACACTATAAAGCAGAGGTGGTACGTCTGTCAAGTTGTTATCAATGTAAAGGACACCTGAATTTTTCCTTGGTCTCTTGGTTATGTCCTGTTACTGCCATATTGACTCGAGTCTTCTTTTTCCTAAAAGTACGCACTCAGATTTACAGTGTTCCGATTGCTCAAGATGCAAAAGTCTTACGCCACTGCGCTTGTCTTATAGCTTCGTTGTGTGCTACTCTTTCATCACTAGCTCTCAGACGTTTTCGTATTCTTGAGGTAAGTATGTAAATTTCATCAAATGATACAAATTTTTGATTAGAAAAATCTTTTTTTTTCTCACTATTCAAGGTGAACTGCCTTTACTGTAGTTGTTCTTTCATAAGTTTTGCATGGAAGTAAAAACTGCTCGTGTCGCAACTGCCAACATTTTAGAACAATCAGTTCATGAAGCTGTTCTTCTTTACGAGTATACTATGGATTCCTATCACTAATCTATTCAGCAATATCTTTTCAACACATACATTACGCACCTTGCTGATGACATTTGTCAAAAAGAAGAACAATGAAGCACAAAGAACGAGAAATATTATAGTTACTGCAGTTAATCGTGATCAATAAAGTAATCATAAGTTATATTGAAAATGCCTGATGGCTATTTTTGAACCATGCATGTGGCCTGTTATGGATACTTATACTGGAAATTTTAATAATTTTTGAAGATGCTATCGACGACATCTGAAGCAAAAGTGCTTCAATTCATCGGAGAATTTGTACAAAAAAAAAAAATTACAAGCGGGAGGATGCCTCACTTTTCGAGAATACCATGCTCGTCGGAACTATTCCAGTTTATTGCAGTGGATGGTAAACTGCTAGCAAAAGCAGCTCTTCATTGTTAGTCAGAGCACAAACAGGGATTAGATCAGTGAAATAAAACGTGAAATAAAAACCTTCCAAACTACTTTACTAGAATCAGCTACACCGTTCTGAGTAAAGCGAAATCGCCGAAACGTTAGCCATTGATTTTGAAGGTGAAATACTAATTTGGCACAAGTTTTATTCATGAGAAGACGCTTTGTAAGGAGTTGCGATATTCATGACGAAATCTAGCAAGAATCGGCCTTACAAATTATTAAAGATGTTTTTTTTTATTTGTTATGAATTTGACAAACCTAAATCTCTTTTGAATTCGACAATAACGAGTGAGAGCTTTTTCTGAGTAGAGAACAAACGATTTTTTCCTACCATATTCGAGAAAAGCTCAAGAAGCTTTTCTTATGAGCTCACCTCATCGTACTTTACATATGTCAGTTAATCACGATAAGTTTTCTCGATTTGCATATATCAATTGATTATGCCGAGGTTTATAGAAAGTTGAACTTTTGAACTATATATAAATATAATAAGTAAATAGTAAATGTAATAAGTAAGAATAAAGGAATGTTATCATAATTGCCGTGATAACCTTGAAAACCAGCGCTTGCCAGAATCGTCAAGAGTTACCGTGTTAGGAGAGATGACGTTTACAGAGCGCGTGGTCGTTGCTAGAAATGGCCCCGAGTTTTGCGCCTAGCCAATCCATTCCTACAGAGTAACCCTGTGCAGGATTGCGTGTGTCTTTGAAATTTTATAAATCAGATACGCTATAAGACTAAGCTACAAAGTACCGAACGGCAAGGAAAGACATTACCACCAATCCCCTTCCTTTTAGAATTTTTAGAACATGCAGCTAAGTAGCAAAATTGGCCCTGACTTTCACTTATTTTAAGGCGAAGTTCTCCAAATGCTCCGATACTATCGACATAGAAAATTAAGCTCCAGCTAAAAACAATGGGATGTTATCTGGTCAGCGGCTTTTAAGCTCAAAATCTGTCTGACTATCTAATAGTGACGAAGGTGGAGAATTTCCATTTCTCCATAATCATCTGACTGTTATAATAACAGAAATGGCATCACAAAATGGAATATGTTATCCTAAATCGGTCGTCCGGAAAGAAATATGAAGACTAATATCGTAAATCAAATAGAGGATATTTAATACGGCAAAGATTATGAGTTTAGAAGTTTCAGTTATTCCAAACTCAGAAATAATAATCAAATTTGTCCTAGCGTATCCTTACTCATTAAAGCAGAAACTGATCTCTACTAATGATCTTGCGTCAGCCAATCCAGCAACATGCAGGGTTAGAGCTATCGTCAGTTGCACCGGCGAACCAACGAATAGATAACGTGGTTTTTGAACCTTATGCTCACTAAGCTCATAAGGGCTCTAAGAAATGGCTTCAAAAGACATAATAGCCGTTCTTATAGATTAGCTGTGTGTAATGCCGCACATGTGTTAAACGACACCCCATTATCATTTAAATTGCTTTTGAATGAACCTCTGAGAAAATAAAAACATTTGCTCATGTATGGAAAATAGTTCTCCATCTCTACACTTCACAGATCATCTGTGTAAGCAAACCTGTAGCTATCTGCTCGTTATAGAAGATACGAAAAGAGCTATGTGTATCGAAATAAAGTACTGTAATAATACGCATTAGATTCAATGTAATTCTTCCACTTGTTCTCTCGCACACATACGGTCAGAGCGGACAGTCTGTCTGAGATCTTATGTACATATTGGATAAGAAAAAAATACAATGATTGAGAGTAAAATTGAGTTGAACATTTCTTATTCGATGAAGCGTTCTGCTTCCGATAATATTCATGAAAAAGAGCGTTCGTTTGCAGCATAGCCATTCATCTTATTTGTCCCTTTTTGCTTGATAACCGCGATGTCTAGTCAACTTTACATTACTAGTTACATGTAGATAGTTGCTGCCATTTTTTATTATAATTCATCTGCATAACCTCACATAAAGCAGGTAGGCGCACTGGTTGCAGAACAGTGATACTGAGTTGACGCATCGGTAGACGACCACCACAAGCCTGTGTATAGTTCATATATGCATCACGAATTTCTACGGTTCTTAATAAAGACGAATTCATGGCGCATCCTTCAGCGGTCATCAACGCTGAACGTTTCATCCGTTTTACTTTGCGGCACAAAATGTTATACGAAATGTGAAGCTTTTGTTCATTCATTCCTTTATCGCATCTTTCATCGTCAAAATATTTGCTTGAAAACTTCGCTGCTGCATGAAATTCCTTGGTGTTCTCATGAATATCGATTAATTCTGGCTGACTTGATATTCTCAGAAAGTATGGGATTATTGTGGTGAACGTTTCATACTTTCGTCACGCACCCACCTATCCGTGCTGCTTTATCGTCGAAAACAGCACAAAAGAAGAGCACTTTACCAATTCCCATCGTCTCACTTCGCCAGCAAAGCCATCGGAGTAGTTCTATGGATTTGATCAAAGTTCAGTGTGTCCGTGTTTGAAGTTGTAAAATTGTGACACACAACTTCCTGACCATACAACAAATGATAAAACTTTCCGGCTATTGGACAATCTGTCTCTTAGGCTGTTTCCAAGATCCTGCTGTTCAAATATGTAGATAATCGAGAAAAATCGTGAAACAGACATCGTTCTATAGAGCAAACATTAACACTGCACTCTGCTAAACGTGGTCGTTAAACTGCCATCTAACGTCAGGTGGTCAAATTAACAAGAACTCTAGGCGAAGCTAATTAAAAACTCAAAGTCATATGATTTATGATCTCTTTACTATTACAAGCCGCTAAGCATTTGAAATATGACACAAGGGAAATTGTAGTGAGTGAATTCATTCCTCTGTACTACAAATATGGTCATAAAATAGCATAGAGGCGTGACGAAAAAGGCTAAAATTTCTTTATCTGATTTTGCCGAAGATCGCACTAGCGATTTGACGGTCTTCATTCTTCGTCAAAATGCTCTATATGATGTGTTTGGTCGTCATCATTGTTGTCTTGTTATTTGTTCTTAGTTTATATATTCTCTGTCTCTATCTGGTATTTACGCGCAGAACATCTAAGCCGTTCAACAGTTGCTTCTTCAAACTCTGGTGGAATGGGGTAAGCACATGAAGATCAGTTGAGATATAAATGAAATATTATACTAGTGAATGTCACTTTTACAGTTCAGTCCAAATGTTTTCGGTTCTACTTTAGGGAGTTATGGATGTTTTCGCAATCCTTTTTTCTGTATCGACCATGTATTCACGATGTTTTCATTTCATGCTGAAGTTCTTTATCTCATTGAATGACTTCAAATGGTGGACAAAATTTGCCTTCATATCTCAGGAACATTTCTTGTATATTCAGCTTACAAATCTTCTTCTGACAATTTTATGTCGTACAGTAACGCTTCTGCTTTTCAATGTCCAGAATCGCAATCGTAAGTTATATTTGAATATTACGACTGAGAAAGGATGGTCGTCAAGAAAACCCCGTGAACTTTATGACACAAGGAAAGTAATATTTTTCCTCAAGATTAACTTCCATTAATCTGGACATTGATCAATAATTCGTTCGTCTTTTGATGATCAAACATGAGGTTGTTGAATACCAGGTTCATCCAATAAAACATTAACTGCCATTCTAGCGTTTTCGCCTTCATCAGAGCTTCGTAAGGTGAAATTGACAAGTAATTTGTTTAGTCAAAGTTTCACAACTTCAGCAGACAAAAGTTGGCTCATGGTTTTATATCCAAATACAAATTTTTCTACAAAAATGCGGTAATGTAGCATATTCAAGGATTTATATAATGATTTTCTATTTACAGCATAAAAGTATTTGACTGAGTAAATTAAATGTCAATTTAACGCTTAGAGGGTTGAAGGAAGATGCAACAGCCAAAAAGCCAGCCACTGTTTTATCAAATAAATCGTTATTGAAAAGCTCATATCTAGTCAACAGAAAACAGTGTAGAAGAGCGATTGAAAATTGTTTTTAACATCTTCAACTACACACACTTTTTCTAAAGACTCATTCAAGACAAAAGTATGATTGATTTTGCCGAGATGAAGAAAAGTCGGTTTACAATAAATCATGGAGCTCCATGCAAGCCGTTATCAATAATGAATTCTAGAAAGAAGATCGCCCGCGGAAAATAAGCGCGTTATCATTCTCATCGAAAGATTAGCTAATTGGAAAAACAAAAAACTAATTATCATGCCACTCATCCATCATATAAGGAACTCGCCGAGCGAGGTTCTTTATGAACCATGCTCACACTGAAGAGGCGGTTCGATTTAAGCGAGACGAAGGCAAAGACCCATATTGTGGACGAACGACAATGGAGCATCGACTTGAATCATCAGTTCTGAAGAAGGCGAAACGTACCAAAACACAAATCAAATAAGAAATGCTATTAACATCTCGTGGCACAGGCTTGATCATCAAAGACAATGTGGATAATTATCCGTTAGACTGCACGGAATGGGGAATGAGAATTTCTTGCTGAACAAAAACTTTTCATGAGAGTGGTAATGATCATGTGAGAGCTTGAATCTTGAGGCAGCGCTGTACGTACTCATTTTTAGAAAGCCTTTTTAGCGTTATAGTACCCAAAATAAAATTGTATTTCACATCCGCAGCGCGCTCACATCTTCATTACAGCAAAGACACTTCAGTGGATATTCGAGTTACTTAGGCCACGCAAGACTTTTACTAGTTGCCTCTGTATCGAACTCCTTGTACTGGATTGTCGTTTATCTTTATAATAACAGTACAACAATAACAATAGGTTATATAGAAGATTACAAATAGCGTAGACAACAGAATAATAGGTGAGCGAATCCAAGCTAAAGAAGAGCCTCGATTTAACCTCCGGCCACTCATGTACATTTAATCAAAAGGCGAGTTTTAGGTCAGAGAAGAATAAAGTCAGAAAGAGCGATGGAAGCACCAGGACAAGATTAGAGATTACACTTTAATCAATAATTCGTGTGCCAAAGTACATTTACAAAAGTAAGCTCGATTACATGACCAATCTAAAAGTGTAAAAGAGGGTCATTTGTACTATGATAATGTTCAAGCACTTATAATAAACATAATCCGAAGTTCATCGAAAGTTCAGTCGCTTTTCGATGCTTACCATAGACTCACGAAAACATAGTACATGAAGATACATGATGAGAAATTACAAGTTGATACTCTACACCCAGGAAGAGGTAGACAACATCAGAACGCATTTTGAAGCTGTCTACATTAATCACACGTGCAGTTCGCTGGAAGCGGTAAGCATGTGAGCTTGTAGAAAATCATTAAGTATCAGATCCATATGTTTAATATAAAAATTTTTTCAAAAACGGAGAAAAATCCTGAATTCAGTATCAAAAGTTGCACTACACATGTAAGTAGTGCCAGCGCGATCGATTGATCGTGTATCGATTCACGGCCACTCACACACCCCATCCGACAAGCAAATACGCGGGGTATGTGAAACTTAATCCTATTTTCCCTAATACACTGGTAAGAAAAAGGTTTTTCTAGAGAATAAGACAGCGTTGGAGTCTCTGAACCTTACGCTATCGAATGGTTACTCTTGATTTAAGAAAGCATACCTCTTCTGAGAGAAAGACGCGTGTATGGAACACAAATCTTTTCCTCTTACTACAGCGATGTAAAAAGGACTTTTTAGAGCGCAAAAGTACGTAGATTTTTTGAGAGAGCTATAGAACAGTTACGAGCAGTTCAAAAAGTAGTTGTCTAGCAAAATATGAGCATGATAATGATTCAAGCGCACGACGTGTGTGAAACATAATTTCAAATCCAATACTACACTCCAAAAAAAAACCTCAAAAAACATGTACGTACAACACTGCCCCAAGACTTGAGCTTCCGAACGACCACTAGCGCTCTTACGAAAACTTCCTGCCCAGGGCGAGGGGTTTATTCTTTATTCCGTACTCATTCCGTCTAAGGGAACAGACCAAATATAATTGATCGGCTTTGTGAAAATTGAAGGAAAGTCGATTTCATACGTAAACAACTATTTTTCATTGGTATTGCGGCCTATTTGACCTTGTGAGTACGATCACTATAGAAGAGTGGTGTCATGGAGCAGCATAATTTTGCAAAATATTCAACGAATGCGCCTAAGATGGGTCAATAAAAGTGATGCAAACTTTTGCACTAAAACCTAGGTCAAATTTACGCAGCTAATACTCTACAAGTGCATAAGTTGAGTTAACTTAGCGAAGATATCTTAACTCAGCCGCCACACTAATGGGATACCTTGCTGAAAAGTTGTTACTTTTTCCAGGTCATTGGGTCACTGATGGATAAGAAAATATCCAATAACTTAACGCTGCTGAGAGTACCTTATAAAATTTTTGATACACGTCTTTAAAATTCTGAAGTATTGAAGGAAATAAATCTGTAACCTGAAAGTCGGTCATCATCGTTAAATTACTCTTGCAGTAAATACTATGCTTACAGAACGTATTCGCAAGCCATAAGTTTATCACAAGAATATGCTTCGCAAACGTGAAAAAAGACATTAATGCTCTCATATTACAGTATTTTGAAACACTTTCAAGGAGAAGTGTGTTACTCCTTCAAATCTTCTTGCCAGCGCTCATCGCGATTCCTCTATACGTGAAGTTCAACGCTCAGTATGGTCGAAAAGGGATATCACTGCCGTTGTTGCTAAGCTCTGAGGATAATTTATACAACGAAGTTAGTAACACCGTTCGGATTCGATTTGATGAATTAGCATCGAAAGCCTGAGAATATGCTGCTTAAAAATGTTCCTTATCAACCGCAACATAATGCGAATGCATAGAAAATGATTTGTACAGATTCGAATCAAAGTTTTTTTGACGCTTTGCTGATACGTCTTCACTGTACTTTTTTCCTTTCCGCTGTACTTCTAACATTCATTTCGTTGCTTCGTGTTGTTCTCGAACTAGAATACCGATTGGGCGACTTTCCTTGCAATCTCGAGGGTAGCCTGGCTGAGGCGTTCTATAGAGCGTTGTTGTTGATTGCTGGAGAGAGTTGGAGGGAGAGGGTGGAACTCGTCTCCACGCGCGCCGCGACGATCATCACAACCACTTCGCTTCTCCCAACCACCCCCCGCCCCACCTTCTTCCCCCTCGAATGCAAAATTGGTGAATGATAAAGTCATGACGCGTGTCTAAAACTTTATAAGTGTCATTACAGAGCCCATCAAAGGCTTAAGTCATGCTGTCACGATACTGTGTTTCCTTCCGTTGCACTAGACCCTCTTTCTTTGTCGTAAGCATTTTTTAAATTTTTCTAGTCGTAAGTACTCACAAAAAGCACAAAAAAAACGTTCTAAACTTTTTTTGCTGCAAGACAAAGTTTACTTTTCTCAGACAAAGTGAGACGTCATTGAAGTCGAACTCATCGCAATTCATTTAAGAAGTGAAACCATCTCTTTTCCTGATGAACTACTTACATGGAAATATGGTGCTGCTACGTTATAATAGGAAATGTTTCAGGCAAATGCCAAGTTCTTTGCTGCAAGACGAGGCGCCTATGCCTATCACTCATATTACTTTCAAACCTATTGATCATCCTATATAGAAAACAGTTTCCAGAAAAGTCTTAGTTCATCTATATCAACTTTGATCCACTCCGTGGACCACATCAATTCCTAGATGAAAATTTCTTACATACTTACGGTGCCGCATTACTTGCCTCTTAGGAGAAGTGAATGACTTAATCTAGTCTTTTAAAAAGATATGAGCTTAATTATAGGTGAAAACCTTACTGAAATATCGAAATCTTCCTCATCTGGTTGATATCGTCGACAATGCGTTTGGACATATCATTAGCACTTAGAAACATCTCTAAGAAAGAAAATAAAAGTGTTTAAAATTGCCGTTTGGTGCTAGTTAGCTTATAGTAAATCAACCCCGTTTTCAAATTCGCAGCCTGTGCTCATTGGTCACCTGAATTTCCTGGCATTGAGGATTTTCAGGTTTTTAGAACATGAGCGACGGTTTTTCTAATAAATAAAGATTTCGATGAGCTGACGATCCACCTCATGAGAGTTTGTTCTATAGTTCTATGACCCTAAGGACATGTTTGCTAGTATGTATTATATGATATCAAAGATCAAATGGAGGAGCGAGCGTTGTAAGTGGTCCCACCCCCCTCCCACCATCCCTCAGCGCTCTCCTGCAACCACCTATCAGTCTAATTATTAGCAGTAAACTAATGAGAAGAAGTTTCATTGTAGAATATCAAAGAATAGCCTTATATGAAGCGAATGTTCACGGTGCGGAGCTAATCTTCTCAACGCTCTCCTTCAGTCAACAAGTACGCGCTATGGAACGCCACACCTAGGCTATTCTTGAGATGGCAAGAAGACGTGCTCAGCCCATAGTATACGACGTTAAAGAAGAAGGCGCTATTAACATTGATATCGTTTCCGTTAGACGACTACCAATGATATGCGACCTTATTCGCTGGACAAGAACTTTTCACAAGAATACTAGTAATCATTTGAAGCTTAGGTCTCTGGCTAGCGCGGTACATAGCCGTTTTTCAAAACACCCTTTTATAGCTGTAAATTTTTAGATAAAATTAAGTTTCAAATCGGCTGATCAATTTAACTATTGCTTTGCTGGGAGCGCGAAAAGCACATGAACGTGCAGAGAAAGTCTTTTAGTATTTAAGCCTTACGTTTTATCTGGACTTTCTAGCGAAGCGGAGAAAAAAAAACCTTATTGAATAGAAAAATCGTACTTTATCAGTGTGATGCATCGACGCCGTCGATGGATGGCCGTGTTGAAACTGCCATATTACCCTAGCCCCGCTACCTTCCGCACCGTGAATTTGCCAGAAAACATGACGAACAATGTGAATCAAACCTATTTCCATGCTGCACTGCAAAAAAAACGGTCGTTCCAGAAAAGCACAGCGTTGGAATCTCTGAATCTTACGCTACCGGATGGCTACTAACAATCTAGAGAAAGAGCTCTGTCTTCCAAAAAAAATGCGGTTGTGAAACACAAACGTTTACCTTTTGATGAAGCATTATAAAAGAGTCTTTTCGAAAAGTGGTCACTTAACGCGATAGCGAGAGTTTCAAGCTTGCAAATGTTTACTAACACTATAATATTTATCCAGCAAATAGATCAAATATTCATTAGTCACCGTCCAAGAATTGAATGCTAGAAGTAGTGGGATCCGCACAGTAGTAAAAAAAGTGAAACAAACTGTGAGACGGACCAAACTACCAAAATAGAGTAAATTAAATACCTATATATACACGTATATTCAAGTGTATATGTAGACATGGTCCATATATTCCTAATATTATGGAGCAAGCTAGCGCCCGAGTGCAAGTATGAATGAAATTTTTTTTTTACTTAACCGCTCCTAGCGGTGTCATGATGCTTCAGATATAGATATACTTCAGATATATAGTCACTGATGTGCAAAACTTAGGCGTCAGGCTGGACTAGAACCAGCGCCTCTCGCTTTCCGGGAGAGCGTGCTCTATCCGTTACACTATTGACGCCCATTTTACACATTACTCTTTCTACAACAGATAGATGTGCTATAGCGTAGAAAGAGTAGTGCGCAAAATGGGTGTCAGTAGTGTAACGAATAGAGCACACGTTCCTTGAAAGGGTGAGGCGCGGGTTCTAGTCCCGTCTGACGAGAAAGCTTTGCACATCACTCTACATCAATGAGTGCAAGAATGTTGCAAAAAAAGTTCTGTATAGCAAAATAGGCCATTAAATAGAAAAAGAAATATCTTGCATGCTCGCTTCGTTCACGATGCCTTTCTGCGCATGCATAACATAAGATTCAAGTAAGGCGTTATTTATGCTTTATTCCATCTATAAGGATATGTGTGTGCTAAAGGTTGTAGACAACGCCTGATTGCTGCACAGTTTGAGGTTTTAAGAAGCAATGCAGCATCATTTTTCTCGAAATTTTCCTGCCAAAAAAATTTAAATCCCAGGTGACGCAGAAATGTTTGGAGTCTTTTGTCTGCTATAAGCGGACGAAGGATTTTATGAATTAGATCGAATAAGATGAATGCAGTCGAACAAAATTCTAGGAAAAATGGAATGGAAACCAAACTGTGCTGTGTGGTGATGATCAAATTTCCTGGATCTCTAACCAGGATTTTCAGATAACGTTTAGAATTTGGTTAGTTTACGGAATTGCGGTGCTTGTATCGGCTTTCATCGGATATGGATACATTTCACGGACAATAAATCAGAAAACGTACGTTATTTGGTTGTTAGAATAATGCGGAACACCTCCACTTTCTCCACTTGATTTTTTGCCTTTTGGTTTTGTCCTCATTACGCCATATCGTCTTCTGTTCTATTTCTTGTTTGTTATGTATAACAGAATTACAGTGTATCTAATGGTCACGATGCAAGAGTTCTGCGGCACTGTGCTTGTCTTATAGTTTCGCTGTGTGCTACTCTATCATCACTTGCACTCAGACGTTTCAGTATTCTTGAGGTGAATACGTCTTATCGGTTGAATAATATAGATTGTGATTATAAGAATGACAGAAAATTCTCACGACATTCCGAGTCATAACGATGCATTACTTGAATTATGGAGGTAAGGCGCAAAAAGGTAATAAACTATCAGTGTCGGTCGGTGTCCTCTTGGCTAGATCTCGTTGAGCTGTTCTGACAACTATGCCTTCTAGAAATTCTTGAAAAAAAGGAAGAGTCTAAGAATCCTGTAAGTTGGGGTTATTTTATAGCATTTTTTCACTAGTAAACATCAAAGTGCCCACTTTCTGTGGCTACACTCTCATAAACATTGATGAGAAGGAGCGAATGTTCATGTATTAACCACCATTTTAGGACAATCAGTTCATGAAATTATTCTACTTCACGAGTATATCATGGATTCCGATCACCAATCTATTCAGTAATATCTATTCAACAGTGACATTGCGCACCTTGCTGTTAATATTTTTCAAAAAAATGAGGAGCGATGTGGCTCCAGGAGCGAGAAATACTGTTGTAAATGTAATTAATCGTACTTCGATCTGGCATTATTTGGATAGACCTTAGGGAAAACTGACAGATGCACAGCAAACGACTCTACGAGTTTCTGACAACTAGCTTGACTGACAACATGAGAAGCCTATAATATTGTTGCGTTTGATGAAAATCTATTGATTTCACATATCACTTCTATGTCATAAGAGTGTGTAACGCAATTGTTAGACATGCGGAAGGAAATTTACGTACTTTTTAATGAGATCTTAGTTCATGCAAATGAAGTACTTTATTCGAAAATGGAAGATTTGTACAAACGTATATGCTTGGATGAAAACTCCGATCTGTTAATTCGATCTATTAGCTTACAAGGTTAAGCAAAAAGAGGGAAATTTTGCAAGTTTTTTTAATAAACAATTTATCAACAAAAACACCTATAGCTGCTCTCCGAAGTATAGACACCATTATCCACGACTTTCTGTCACCGTTCTGCAAGATTTCGGGTCTGTTTGAAG
The DNA here is from genome assembly GCA_019055375.1 of Parelaphostrongylus tenuis. Lineage (NCBI taxonomy): Eukaryota > Metazoa > Nematoda > Chromadorea > Rhabditida > Metastrongylidae > Parelaphostrongylus > Parelaphostrongylus tenuis. The sequence continues at coordinate 75,492 of JAHQIW010001023.1, forward strand.
CACCATTCCGGCTCCGTTGAACGGAGAACTCTTGACATGCTCCTTCAGCTTCATCAAGTAATTCAAATCGACGGTCATTAAAAAGTGTCGAATTGATCTTAAGAAGCTATAACCGGATGAAGATCATGCGGATCCTGGTGAATTTGGTGCGAACAAAGTCAAACTGGTGCAACTTCTTGACAACGGTCTGAAACACCAAGCTCTTCATCCAAATTACGACTGCTCGGTGAAGGCTCAGCATCCAAAGCGGCTTAAATGCACTTTCATCCAAGAAGATAGCCAATCAAAATGAGGCATGTCTTCGAGATCAAAACTGCCTTTTTTGAATTGCTTGAACCATTAGCCCACAGTCGATTTCGTTCGTACCAGAAATTTCATTCGCATGAATATTATCGACGGATTATCGACGGTTTTGAGAAACGTTAAACCTTTTCTCCAATAATGGCGGGTTATCATACGCAAGTCATACTATACGATGAGCATTTTAGAGTTTAAAGCAATAAACTAGATATATGTATATAAAACTATTGATGAAAAACGACGGAAAGATGCCAAAGAATTAAACTTCCAAAAAATTCCCACATCTTTTCACCTAACCTAATATATTTTTCATATAGTGTATAACACATCAATTAGTCGTCCCATAAATATTTATATGCCCTTTGGTCTAATATTAAGTTCATGTAAATAATGCTCTTTATCCTCTGAGATCGAACTATCGGTATGAAACTTACCCGGGCGAATAAAAACTCCGATCTGATAACTCGATAAGCCAATGAGTGTAATCGCGGCTTCTAATGAAGCCGAAACATAGAAGTTTCCTGAGTGATTGTTGATCGCCAAATGCTTTGTCATTTGCAAGAGTGCTGAGCAATTTGCATAACTCTGACCTTGAACGAGAGTGAAAGTCGTGTTACAACCATCTTGAGGGAGCATGATATCACTACACCGCCAAAGTCATTTCTCTGTTAAACTCTTTATGCAATATATGGTATCAAAGGTGTATTGTGGATGTATATCTATGACATGGTACTATGTGGCTGGCTATACTATGAAAGTGGTATGCGTTACGTGCGATAATGTTTATGTTATTCGATTAAGTGAAATGAAGGAACTGAACTGTTAGGATTTATAGCCTCACTATATCAAATTGTGACTAACTCTCGATCTAAATTTATGATTAGATATTCAAGAAAAAGGCCAAACAAGATTTGGATTTATATTGCCCATTTGCACGCAGTTGCTTAGAAAATTTTTACCTTCATAAAAGTCAATCTCCCCGATATTTTGCTTTTCATCAACATGGTAACATAAGCGTGTAGTAATATTCAAGACCTTCTATACTTATAGAAAAGTAGAAAACTATTTATAAGTGAAACTTCGTATTGAGTGGCTCGAAAAGAGAGCAATTATGAGGTTGTAACACGGCCGAGAGAAGGACGAAGCTCGCTCCTCGACTGACGTTTGTGATAGTACATAAGCCACCAGAAAAGGTGACCAAAAGCTGAAAAGAGTGAGGATTTCCAGTATCTCGTCTGAATTGGTATTGATGAACATACGTTATGATTAACAGTATAAATAAGTACATTAAAGCCTGTGCAGCTATGACAGCGTTCCGCGATTGCATTTTATACCAACAGTAGGATTTCGTTCTCTTACGGGTTTATGATGCTTTAAACACTTTATTTTATGATTTCGCATAGTGAATCTAAAGCTCTTAATTTGATACTGAGTTCCATGTCCTTGGTAATCTCTTGAACTACCACACGCAGTCATGTTTGTATCAGAAGAGGTCTTGATGGATTGGGTCACGAAAGATGCTGGACCAGATTTCTGTACTCATTCATATCCAGTGGCGAATAATAGAAATAATACATTCTTGAGCCGAAAAGGCTGATATATGAGCGTTGGACTTGCGACACTTCCCTCAGTAGCTGTTCATGTCGGCTAAAATGACCAATTTCAATATCAGGCTTCTCTGGATCGCAGCATAATTGACGACAAGTTTTCCAATATCTTATGAAGAAGTGAATGTTAGTCATTGTAGCCATTCCAGACAGGATTTTACTTCTACAACTCTTCGTTGATGCTGATGACATCAATAGAAAGTCGTGATTAGTGGCGCATTGAGATTTAAACAGCAGTGGCTGCGGATTTTCATAACATGCGAATCTTATAAGAGTGTTTTTACCGCGGTATCGCTTTCGCCGTGTAAACAAAAGCTTTCGTCTGAAATGCTCTGATTTTTGACAAATTAACTTCATCGCTCTCACAAAGCAGTATTTATCTGTGAAGTTTTCATATGACTTTTTTTTTTAGCTTTTATCACTCTATTTGATCCGTCTTCACAGAATGATTGAAAGACGGCGGGTTCTGCCCGACTGATGATACTGTAGGGTCGAAACACGTATATCGGGCTGCACAAGAGCCCTTACCAGACCACATAACATGTTGGCTCAAATAATAACGAAGAGATCTATTGAAATTTGAGCGTGGTCTCAAGGAAACCGACGAAATAAACGTCTTCACATTGTTTTTTTTTTTTTACTGTGCGGATCCCAGTATTTCTGAGATTCAATTCGTTTTTCGTCTTCTTCTTGAACGGCGTAGAATACTGGTGGAGCGAGTCTCCTTGCAATCTCGAGGATAGCTTTGCTGTGGCGTTTCATAGGACGCCGCTGTTGACTGCCGGACAAAAAAAAAGGGTGGAGCCCGGCTTCACGCTCGCCGTGACCAACATCACAACCACTCCGCCACGGCGCCCCTTTCATTTACCTTCTAATGAACCATGTTCCAGACGCATGAAATTCAATATACTCTGATAGGATGTTTTGAGTATATCAGTGGTCTGCCCATTGGATATGCCATACCACACCTCTGAAAGGCTGAAACATTCTTTCAGACTATAATGTGAATGTTTCTTCCCTGAATATCTGTCGGAAAATACAACAATAAGGATACTGAGATTACAGAGAAGCCGAGAGAAGGACAAGCAAAATCTTAAACCTTTGTCGTGGATAGCATGCAATCCCCGGAGAAGACATAGAGTCCCAACTGAAGTTCCGAGCTTTGTTCATGTCTCAATATCTCCTTTTGGGCCTATTTCACATCGAATACTGTATGAAAATAGTATAAATTAGTTTGCAAACTTAAAATCTAAAAATATTTATAAATTCAAATATGAGTATTAAATAACAAACAAAAGTTGAAGTAGTTGTTTCGAAGATTATTCGCTTATTCAAGAGACATCTGAAGGCTGATAGACTTTACAATTCGTCCACTTTTGCAATAATGAGCGTCTTGTAGTGATGAAAATCATGAACTAGCACCAGCAAATATTTTTTCATAAACTGATCGGCTTTGCAAATAACATGCTCATTGAGGATGCTCTTCATATTTCTGATGGCTAGCATATTTCTTGTAAAGTGAATCATTCATGTGAAAAAGTACCCACTGAAGTTGTTGATTGCCGCATCGAATAATGAATGTACTGTGAGATTCGAAACACCTACGCAAATCACAAAAAGTCTGCCTCTTTTCTTGAAGAATAGTGAGGAACTAGCAACACTTTTATTCATTTATTATTCCTCTACCCACATTTCCAATGATATGCTTAATAGAGCATTCTCAGGTCGACTCACAGACATTGGTCAGCCCCTTTGTGACAGGGTGAGGATGCCGCTTTGTGACTAATCTTTTTCCCAACCATTTCTAGCTTAGGCTTGGGTTTCGAGATAGAATTCTCGCACTTGGCTTCGCAGCACAATTCATCTGCACGGAAACATATCCTTTGACCTCATAAGATAATCAAAACATTATGATGATAAGTTAGAACTAATATTACACAAATAAACAAATGTGTCAAATGTTCCAAAGAATTTGACGATAAGGTAGAGCCAATACCTGTCCGTACACATTATCTAGCTAATGAAGTACGACTTTTGTCACTGCAAACGACATAATTGTCGCCATAAAACATTTCTGATCGTCTATTTTATTTCTGAGAATCGCCTTTGTCGGTCTAAAATCAGGTCACGCACGCCTAAATATGGTTACTCGCTAGTGTATTAGTTGTGACGGACTCATAAGAACAAATACCTTGAAACATAATCGTTCAAAAGAGTTGAGATTATTTTTGCATATCATTTGAAATAATAGTATTGAATAAGAGTCGTTTTTGCACTGTTTTATTGTTTAAGCAGTTGCAGTTTACTAGTTTACCAGCAGTTTGAGTTCAATAAAGATTACTGAAGGCGTTCTCAGTTATCTACCTCTTGGTGCGCTATTCTACGACATACTTGGAAAATCATTGCAATCCTTTCTTTATTGTCTTCATTGGAAACACGATGGCATCCGACGATGACTGCTACCAGAAGCTACGGCAAGGCATCCAACGAACGACGTGCCAGCGTTAATCGCCTCGTACACCCAATAGAGGGTTACATGAACGAGGCGCTTCAGTTTGCATTCAGTCCAGCGCACAAATATATGACCTAGCCTACTAAAAATTCAGAGTAATTTTCAGGCTAAAATACTTGCAAAAACGTTGGAAATCTCAAACTAGAAAACGAAATATGAAGCTTATGGAAAGGCTTACATGCAGATCGTAAAATGGCGCCTGAGAAAAAAGATTTGAGCTACTGCTCTTCTAATCTTTTTATGCTTATATTTATCAAATTTTTCTCTGCACAAGTACTGATTTTTGTGGAATCTTAAGATGAAGTAGCCGAGAATTTCCTGATGCATGATTAATTCATAGACAAAATGAACCCGTTGCAACCACATTCTTAACTCGTTGCGATGAACTAGTAAAAAAAATTCCTTAATGAAAACTCGAGATTTGAGATTTGATTGCCTATCACTGGTCGTTCCACGCGCAGGTGTCGTAGAAGGGAGCAGGGTAAGAAGTTCGAGATTTTCTTGTTGGTTTAGTTGTTTTTTCCCCGGAGTGCCAAGCTCAGCCTAGCCACAGCCATCCTCCGTTCGTCACCACATTTGGCAGTCCCCGGCCATTGTGGAGAGTAAGAACCACGCTGTCAAAATTACTACAATACTTCTAAGATAAAAGTAGCTTCCCTGGTAAGATTGGCAAGAAAAGTTAGCAATGGTTTCAAAATAAATCACCGCAGAACTCGTTATGTACGATGGTGGTGGTTATAACATTTATACTGGTCATTCGTTGATCGCTTTTTCTTAACCTTTGACTACAAACGGCCAGCACACTATGACGCATCGTGCCGCGAACCATCGTAATCGTCGTCTTCGTCAACGCACGAACCGTCATTCAGACGAACATCAACATAAGGCGAGCGGAACGATTTGTCTAGTATAGCAGAGATTACGCTTTTCTTGGCACTAAATCGCCTCTGAACGTCTCCTAAATCGTCAATTATACTAAAATACCGATTTGCTAAATCTCAACGTGGTAGAAAATAAAGTAGATTAATCAAATTTTTCTTCATCATCGCCTTCTTACCCTCTAAGCGGATCTTGATTCTAAACTAAACTGAGATGATTATATAGAAAAATATTTGCTCCTAATCAAAAAGAAACTCGCTGATATTTGAAAAAACAAAAAAACTGCAGCTATGATGTTTAAAATGAAATTACGAGTTGTTCGAAGTCTATGAGGGTTTCCAGAATTTCCTTTCCCACACTTCTTTCAATCATAATCTTCTTATTTTTAATCACTGACTTCTATGTATTGCGGATACGAACATGAGCTACGGATTAAGTGGCAAGTGTCTCATCAGTGACTAAGTTTGAAATCGCCTAGAATTTTCACTTCGTTCCCATGTTCCTTTTCTCCTTTAGCATTTTATGAGTACCGAAAAGAGACATTTCTGTCTCCTAAATGTCTTCAGGTGAAACTCCCATTATAGTGGATCACACAGAGGGCAATTGAGGTCTGTTCCCATGCTCGTCGACTCACAAAACCGTGGACTCACAAAAGGTGACAACGAATTGATTGGACGGCTTTTACCCTGCTCTAGACGTGATAATGAATCATCTAAACGTCATCAGAAAAAAGTTATTGCCAAAATAACATGCCATGAATGTTGAAATGAGAGGATAAGCTCTCAAGTCTCTGTGCTCTAAACAAGATATCACTTTTTTATAACAACTTCGTGTTGTTTAATAATTTGATAAAATACAAGATAGATATTCTTTATGCCCCAGGTCATTTAGAATCTAATGCGTATCTCCGACACACGGCAGGGCAAAAGGACGAATATTTGAAGACTATTGTCTGCTTCTTCTAGAATCATCCAGCAAACAATGAAAAGACAGGTGTTGCAGGTGATACTTAAGAGAGATAAATACTAACCGATCAACATCTAACAGTCCACATCGAATTCTCAGGCCTTCATGGAGAGTTGTGGTCCCATAAATATTATGATATTTTTCAAATTGATGTCTTTTGATAAGAAATTACGAGAGCGCGACTATGCTTAGACACTGAAATTTTATGGGACCACAACTCTCTACTTGCGTCATTTGTCTCTATTATCCTTTCCCATGTAATTTTGTTTCTTTCTGTTCTGTTTCTGGCAATTAAGTAAAGGTAATGTATGGGAGTTATACCATAGAAGAGATTCTTCATATTTTTACCATAAGACAATTTATTATCAAATATATATAAATCTTGCTGAGTCTTACCGATCTAGACCTACTTGGCCGATTCGTAAATCTCTTCTGTGCCGAAATATTTAGTAAAGATTCATAGTGGCCCTCATATAATGGCCCTTGAGAAGCTTTGAAGGAAATAATCTCATATGCTCCTGCTCTGATATTTTACAGCGTATTTTTGAGCTTTGCACGTTGTTAGACCACCATATTTTTCGGTTCTCTAGCATTACATAAAAACTGTTCAGTTTGTGTTCTACTCATACCACTGTTGTTGACGTTCCTGACTCTATTCAATCAAGCCAGATAGTTTTCCGATCGCCGACTTTTGTCCTATTTCCTTTCAACCTGTGTGTAACAAAAAAAATGAGCTGTCAGACTGTCATGCTGTTATTTACTCAATTGAATACGATGTCAGAAGCAGGTGTAGCCGACAGCGAAATAGAGAACAAAGAGCACCATCGAGAAGCTTTTTTCAGAATTTCACGAAAAACTTATAAGTATCAGAATGGAAAATGAACAGCCATGGTAAACTTGAGTGGATGAAACGATTAAGGAGAGAGTGTTGACATGATAATAAGAAAATTGGTCCCTTGAAACGAATGTGAAATATAATCTGGTCAGCTCGGACGACGTTTCAATGGAAGGGAAACCACATGTATTTGCTGAGCCTCTAGTCATTGGTCGAACGTGACCATGATACTAACAAGACGGATAATCGACTAGAACTTACTTACTTGAATACTTGGACGGTCCGTCTTCACGAATCGTGAGGACCCCAGAACATTTTCCTTTCGCTTCTCCTCGTGATAGCCGTCCGTGGTGGTGACCTGGTTCGTGCATGGGGCTGATGCGAGATTTATACAGTGATCTGTAAGATATTGGCACCCACAACTAGCGACCAACGACCATTGTACCCTTTCATAAAGTGTTGGTCGAGTGCCATTTGCGGTCTTTAGTGTTTGTATACAATACACATGGCTCATAATCACATATAGCACTTTAGCATTCTACTCGTTTGTGGGTGTTCAGCGTCCACAAAGCTCTTCATACTTTTCGCATGTTCTCTCAAATGTTTTTGCGGATTTCGTCTTTTTTAAAAATGTAACGATGACCGAGACTATTCACTCTACAATTCAGAGGTCACGGGAAAAATATTAAAGCTTCCGGCGTTGATCATGATCGCCTGCAGAGATGGATGATTCGATGAGCCATGGGGCGGCATCGCACTATAGACGTGTGTGTGTGTGTGTCGAAAGGCATCTCTAGCCACTGCACCATCCACGCCTATAATATTGAAGGTAGCCGAGCCACTCAATAACCACTTCCATATCACTCCAATCACCCCAGTTTTAACAGCCTCTAACAGAGCTTGCAATTCTTCTGCAATCAACTGTAAGTCTATCTCTAAGATTTAAAAGTCATTAAAGTTCAGTTCATAATGCTCTAATATCCATTTACTGCCTTTTATTTCTTAAAGCAAGGCACACTGTCTTGTACAACCACGAGAATGCTCAGGTGTGAGCAAAACGCAGAAGTCCAGATGGTTTCAAATTTTTCATAGCATCAGCAAGGTTGAACATTGCAGACAAAGAGGCCGAACAGAAGCCTCGCCTCGTTGATATAGCATATAAGCTCCGAGTAAGAGAAATCATGGTTTGAAGCTATGCCAAGGCTTCGAGTTTCGTTCACATCTAAGCATCCCTGTGATGTGCTTTCGGATTTGTGTGGCTTCATGTTTTGATTGCTAGCAAATAAAAATGCGTGGACACTTATAATGATGGTCATTCTCATGCATTCCCATTGATTCAGATCTTAGTGGCTAGAGGTGATGCTTATGTTGAGGTGCTCTTGAAACAAGGTGCTGATCCAACAAGAGCTGAGAAGTTCAGAACTTTAATTTAGGAAGTTGGGGTAAAAAGCTAGCCTTTGCAGTGGTGGCGCTATCTGCACTTACCTTATGGACGGAAATGATATAAAGAATTTTTTTTTACACAGCCTGGGATCTTTCCTGTGGAGCCTTACACTTCTTTCATTCGCTCCGCTTTGTCGCATCCTTCACTCACAAGGGTTGTAGGGTTAAAATGTGGGTTTTTTTCTGTTTGTGGGATTTATTTTTTTGAAAGGTTGTGAGTGCTGGTGAAACCGATTTTCTTCCCCAAATTCTAGAATAACCGTGATAGAATATTGCCAAGTCTTCATCTCAAGCAGTCGCTGCCCTGTAGATCACAAGGAACTCTTTCCAGTTAGGTCTGGTGGAAACAGAAACTTATAAAGCCACATGTATAACTCCAAAAGTCAGTGATACATGTATATATGCATACAAATATATGATATATTGTATTGAAAATGCCATGCTCCCAATATTAATAGAGTTACAATATTCAAAGAACATGATAGAAGATTCACAAGCACGAAAAACGTGTTATAAACTTAGTTTGGATTTTCGAGAAAGTAAACAACGTGATTCGATGACTACTTATCATACTGAATTTCACTTTCACATCTCCACGTTGTTCCAATCGCAATTGAGCTTGTTTAACCATCTTCTGTTATTTGAAATTGTCTTTTGATTTACCTGGACAGTTCTCGCATTACCTTAATTGACTCGCCTCATCAATCTGGCGCCGAATTGTCGCTAAGCGTTGAAATGGTGCTCATACAACTACCGAAAATGTTTAAGCCGTCACCACGACAGTTCCACAATGACATGGCAACTTTTACGACTTCATTAAACATTCCTTTGCACTCTGAATTTTTGGCCACTACATAGTTGACAGATCAGGGAGATTGAGGAAGCTTCGGCTAAGCTTTACCTTGGAACTCCAGGGAACAAAATAACTAAGCCAGCATAGTTTACCGTGCTGAAGCTCCCACTATCAGTGAAGACGAGTGGTTCAAATATCCAAGCAAGCATCCAAGTTTCTAAGAGCGAGATATGTATCCAGTCAAGTGCAACGATCTTGATGAATCGAATGCATGGAGCATTTCTCAGGAATTGATCAATGCGAAAGACTTATCCTTCATTTTTATAACGAGAACATGCTTATCATCATCTCCTCAAAGTCGAAATCGGCAGTGGTTCCGTTGTAAGAAAGCAGATTATTGCAGTTAAAACGTAGTTATAAATAAAGCCCTCTTTCACATATTTCAGGTGTGATCGGCATTCCACCATCGCCAATTATAGTGCGTACGACATCCGTCAAGGCTACGATATTCCCATGGCAAGTCATTGATATCCATTCGCTTCATCTAATATCAGCATGTCATTGATGATGTTTGTATTGAGAGGATTTGGCCGATGGCACGACAGTCTGTCGTCCAACCGACCACGCCCATGGAGTACGACCCACCCCGCTTGCGCCATCCAGAGGTACGGAGAGCATGAGGTCGTCGTTGTCGATGCTCGATATGAGACCTCTACTTCTAATCACTGCCGTTTTTCAAGTGAATTCTGTATTGTCTACGTCTTGTGAGATGTTAAAGAAGTCTCATTATGATTATTCGACTCTATTAAAAAAAGGAGCCGGTAGGAACTTTTCGTTAAATATGAGTTTTTGTATGAAAACTGTTTGTTTGCTAAGGTTTTATGAACTTTGTACTCTAAAGTTGTTAATAAAGTAATTCGGGAAGTTTGATATTCTATGTATATACAGAACTTGTAGTGCGCGACCTCCAGTTTAACAGTTTAATGATCATGTCTGATATTATTCATATCTGAAAATAAGTATCTACATTATGAGAATAAGTCGTAGTCATCGTTCTGAAGCAGATGCCTCCAGTAATTAGGATCATTTCTAACTCATAATTAATTAGCCATCTTTCTGAAAGTGGTTAGCTGTACTCTTAGTATCTGCCCTATACAAAGATTCAAGCCAAGTGCTAAATCATGACAATGATTATCGCAATTTTATATATAGAAAAAAAAACTCTGTGAGAGCTTCGCTTCCGCTCTGCTTGTAGCCAATCTTAACTGCTCATTAAATTTACTTCTTTTGCTACATTATATGCGCTTCTTTCGCTAGAAACAGAATTAATATTCTCTGGAACATATTTGCAATAGCCAGCTCACACCTATTCTCCCGTCTTCTGTACCGCTAGCTCCCGAAGTCCATTCAGGTTCTCAGTTAGATCAGATTTTAGTCTTCATTGATCAATCAGAAATCTGGTGAAAACTTGCTTCCATGATGAGCACGAACCAGAGACGATGATGAGGGAGGTACTGTGAAGCGTAGTATCTCCCACGTGCGCCATAAAAACGAATCAACGTCGCTCGAGCGAGTATAAGCTGAACCCGCGAATCAAGAAACGAATTCTCGAAGGTCGATTATCACACTTTGAGTAATTATAACGGCAAAATGTTCGACTCATTCTACCTGAACTCTCAATAAAGCGGCAAACTGTTGTTCCATTTTTTTTATCGTTTCTTACATTTTTGTCAATATTTTAAAGGACACATTTTGGTTATAAGATTATAATATTGCCTCTCCATTCAGACATCAAAGTATCCTATTACTATTTTCCAATGAATCGAGTTTGACAGTAAGAATCAATCGTAAACATCAACTTGTATCCGAGCATTTCACAGCACTCAGATTGTTGAAATAAGTGAGAATAGGTGACTGTTGAGAGATTCATAGGAAAATTCATGGATGATAGGCTCTGAATTCAATTCACTAGAGGGTAATCTATTTGGAATACTAATCACTGATATGATATAGTGGCGGTGTAACGCAGTCTTTTTGGTGTGGTATATCAGAATGAGAGGTGATAAGCGATGCGCTTGATTGCAATCCCCTCTCCAGCATTTCCTTGCAGTCATCCAACTGAGCGCCTAGGAGCGATTTAGCTCGGCTACCTCCAATATTGTTATGTGAATCGTCTCGACCAGTATTCTATAAGCATTCATTAAGATGAGAAAATCCTCAAAAAGCACTCTGAAGCAACCCGCGAAATGTCCGTGACGTCTGAGCGAGGGATGCGAGGAAACGAATCGACTGCAAGAAGTGCTAGAACTCGCACAGTATTTGTGATAACGGGTCGCATAAATAAGTGGATAAGAAATATTATCAAAAATTACAGTATCACAGCCTATGCAAATCAACAGCGGTCTATAACGTGCTTTATAGAAAAATCTCAGTGTTTTTTTGTATTTCTAATCAAGAGCCTACTTCTTACTACTATACCAGTAGCTGTGTTTTCCTAAATAGTTTGAAGTTTTTCAGCTTCCACTTGAAAATCTGCACCGGGAAGAATGCGTGTTGTACAAAAAGTATTGAAGATGAAATACTAGAGAATTCGGAGAAGATTTTCAAAGCACAGTTGGAGGACAAACTGATTGTTCTTCGTCATATGATTAGCTCAGATCTTAATAGCTTCAGAAGTACGTTTAAACCTATCAAAAGAATCCAACTTTGTTTCGTTTTGAAGTTACGCGGGACGAAAAACCAAAACAAAAAAGTTAGTTCCACACAAAAGAAGTTTACATTGCTCAATATTTACATAGCAAGTGGTTGTTTTTCGATACAGTGAAGAGATAATTGACTAAAAGAAAATTGATTTTTTTGGGATTAATCGTCATCATAAAGCAGTTTGTTGAATTTAGGTGCAATAGGTAGTTCTCAAATGATCCTTTAGCTTACTACTACAACTCGTTGAATACTTGCCATGAGCACTTGGACGTACTATTCTATCGTACTTATGGCTCCTTCTATCAAACCAATTCACAGGTATCGACTAAACTGATTTAGATGTTTTTAAACAGTCTCGATTGGTAAACAAACATAACCGCAGAGATTCCATTGATGAAATCAGAGTGTTGCATGGAATCGATTTTGTATAGAGCAAACATTTTTTTAGATGAGAATGAGTAATGAGGAAATATGTGAAGAAAGCCAAGAAATGATGATAAGCAGTCAAAAATGATGGAAACTTTTGGACAAGATCACTACAGGTTTCATTCGTAGGCTTTCGAGACGTTCTTCAATCGACTACGAGCTTTCTCATCACCGTATTCGGACATTAAAGTGCCACAGATTGTTCGCCTCTTGCTTGAGGATTTATTTGTAATAATGTTTCAACTGCTTAATCCTATGGTGAGCTATCTTCATATCTTCATTCATTTTATTTTGACAAATTTTTTGAAATTTTTCAAGGTCATTTTTGATGCCTTTTTTTCTTCATCTCTCTCAACCATTTTTTGGTTCATTTTCATCAGTTCATTCAAAATACAAAGTTCCGTGAGGTTTCATTCTTTTTATCGAGAAATTTACTTGCAGAACTCAGTGACTTAATGTGAGTAAAAATAGAAGTGGTTTTTATATCATTGTCATTTATTCATTACTTCATGTTTTATTTTCCTTTTATTTCTTGAATTATTCTCTAGTAGACGAACTTCATTCTCAAACTTTTAACATACTCTTTATAGAGTGATTTTCTTCATCAGGTTCCAAGAACAGATTTTCTGGGTTGTACAACGTTGAACTACTTCTGCCTTTTTTCACATTTCTACATAACGACTTGCTTTTTTTTTGTTTAGCACATAGTGAAAGTCGACCAACGTCGGTGTATGATTGAAAGTATGGACGATATCGCCCCATTTGGAGACGTCCCAAAAAAAGTAATTACCGGTAGCACCTACAGCTACGGTATCGCGGAAATTACAACCTCTTCAAAACACTGTGATTATCGTTACTGTTTTCAGATCATTACGAATTTGGAAAAATCGCTTAATTTCTGGAAACACTTCGTCACCGGACTTGCTAACGTGCACACCATCTTGGAGGGCTTCATGAATGTTGGTTTCCTCGTCAAATTTAGTTTTCTTTATACCAGACGTCTTTGAAACTGTGGAAAGCCAAATAGAGGAAATAATAATGAAAGGATCTATTGAAATTTGAGCGTGGTCTTAATAAAGCACTCGAAGGAAAGGTATAATATGATAAAATACCAGTCAGCTAGCAATCGAGTGCGAAAACACTCTGTGTTAGGTGAATGTTTCACCTGACGTAGAGTGTAAAGCGTAGGTCGTCGATAACTATATATAAGGAGTGTGACGCTCCCGAGAGAACTGACTATGAAAAGATCGACAGACGAGGGTTCTGCCCGGCTGATGAGTCTGTAAGGACGAAACACGTGTCTCGGGCTGTACAAGAGCCTTTACCAGACCACATGACATGTTGGCTCAAATAATAATGAAACAAATAGAGGAATATTAGTAATGTAGGATTGAACTGCCAAACATAACTTATGGCATTGCAGAATTCATGTGCAATTTCTATTAGGCTGAAAATATGATTCCCTTTATTCTTACTAGCTATTTCTATATAATACTTATTTCCCTGAGTTGTAGAGTTGATTAATGTGTCTATGGTAAATTGATCAGCTACCGAGAGAACAAGTGGAGGATTTATTCTGCCCACATTTATTCCACTAATATTTGTACTGTTGGAGATGTCACGATGCGAATTGACCTTCGAACAAAGCACCAACGAAAATATCGCTGGCCGATGGACGTCATCATATTAGTCATGCCGAAAACCTCAACCTCGTTCTAATGTGTTACATCAGAACACCTCAAAGACCCCAAGCGGTGCCTCTGTAATTACACGATTTGCAACCTATCAAACCTGCGGGGTATCACAAGGTCGTGGACCGTTGTGGGACGGTGAAAACGCAATTCGTGACAGTTTGATTTGAAATGAAGAAATCGCGTTGTTTTGTCCAACGCTGACCAGTGACTTTTGTCACTAACCTTTTCATAGCTTGAATTAGTCCATTTTACAAGTAATGTCATGATACTCTTTTGAGCTGTAAAGGCTTTTGGTATAGACAAATAAATGTGATTAAGGGATTCTTTGTTTTGAAGTACTAGGATTACCACAATGAGCGCTAAAGTTTTATGGATGTATAAAAGTGGTGTGGATCATATCCCGATTTTGACAGACAGCTATAAAGTTTCTAGATGTGGAAATCAAATGGAACAAAAATCCGAGACACTCACTGTTAGAGTGATGTTGTGGTCCAGTGATATGGTTTCAGCTGCTCTTTCGAACTCTTTCCATGGAAAATTTTACTACTGCCACAAATTGAAAAATTTAAGATTCCACATAAGAAGCTCAATTTCTTTTAGACATTACACCTGGTGTCGGCGGTCGGTGCCTAATTATAGAAACCTGGGCGGATTACTCGCATCATTACTGTAATCACAGTCAGATGAAGCTGTACACTACCTGTAAGCGAGCAATTGTTGGATTGTAGAGCGTCGATCGATCGAGAGATTTGAACGGGATTATCGATCCACCACTGTCTACTTATCGATTACGCAATACGGTTATTTATCTCATTTTGCTGTTGGCACCAAATGCCGACGCAAGCAGATGTCATCCACGATATTATCGCCATGAGAGTCTATGCACTTATGGTCAACGCTTCTTCTACTCGATGACTTTATGAGAAATAATATCTATGTCATCGTGCTAACACAAATCAATCTTCGACTTAGGCGAAAATGACGAATTGAAAAAAAACATACTTACTTACAGATAGATGCGTTGTAGCGTTGAAAGAGTGGTGGTGAATAAAACGCACGTCAGTAGTGCAACGGGTTAGAGCACGCGCTCCCAAATAGAGTAAGATAAGGGTCGAGTCCCGCCGGACACGAAAGTTTTGCACATCATTCTACATCAGTAGGCTTGGATACATGGACCTCACGAATTGCGCGGACTTCAGTACATTTTTCATTTTTTCACATTTCACTTATTTTGAAAAAAAGAAATTTTCGACATAGATTTGACGTAAAACTCGAAAAGCCATCTTGCCACGAATAAGTACTGAAGACAAGCGGCTCAGCGACTTTGCTAGAGGAGGAACATTTTCATTGTTCAATAATGAGAAAGAACTGATTACAAACCACTTAGAAAACACACAGCACTAAAAAAATTTGAAAGTTTTAGGATTCCATCTCGAACGAGTGTAAACAGAATCTGGCGCGTATGTGGGATTGTTCGTTGTGCAGTGGTGAGCAGGAGTCGAGACCATGTTCGGATCTTTGTATGTACGTAATGAAAGGATGTCTTGCCGATTGGGCCGAATCGACCAACAATGGAACGCTGTCGTCGGTAAGTTTAGAAGACTGATAGTCAAAATGTGGTCGGATACGTCGCCAGAGGAAATATCATTTAACTTTTGATAACACATCTATTCTATACGTGTGCACAGAGTTGATGATTTTGCCGAGGTAAAATATCTTGATACGAAATCCTGGAGTGGTACTGTGCACTTTGATCTTCAACCTTTTTAGCAGAGTCGCACCCAAATATTAGGGCTTCATCATAATTCCTGTGCAAACTACTAAGCACCGCTGTCGTTCTCCACTTGTGGTTGTTGTCGGCATATCTTTGATCCTTTCGAACGCTTCGCTTCGTCTCCTATCCACTGCCCAGTCCGCACGCCGCTACTCTTTGAAGAACGAAATTCGGTGGCTTCCAGGCGCAATTGGGTCAGACTTCGTTCACGAGTCATTAAATTGAGCTCATTCAAATTCTCCCCATATTTCACATTATCTAATTGACCGTGTGCCCTCTGTCATTCTTTATTGATAACGTTTAGTCAAAGTCTCGAAAGCTCCGTAGATTGGGGAGACTCGGTTGATGCTCATACTTCAAGTCATGTATCTTATTTGAACTATCTACCCAGTACTACATGCATATTGCTTAAGAGTTCATACACATTGCTTTACTGAGATCCATCGCCACTTGTCATTTTGGCCAGCTACCAATGTTCAAATATTTAAGTGACGTGTTCGAGAACTTTCAATCCATTGTTCTTCTCGTTCCTCTATAAGGAGTATTATAAACATTGGCAACCATCCATAAGACGAGATCAGGATTGGCTACTCTAAGTGATTAACTCTCTGCGGGAGACCTGATTTGCCTCTTACAGTGATGGATTTCGGCTATGATTCAGTCATTCGGTAAAGAGATGCTATTGTAAAACTGTATTCTATGAGCAAATTGATGCTCTAAATATGATAAGCATTCTGTTCTTCTAACAAATATCTTGTAGCACCATACAGAGAAGAAAATAGAATTAGAAAAATGGACTGCAACCACAGAAAATACTGTTAGGTGGATTTCTTGCTGAACAACTAAAATGTCCAAAAAATGTCAGAAATTGGAAAAAAACAAAAGTGTAAGTTAACAATCTCTTGGGAAGGGCCGCGCAGTTGCAGCACACTGCGTGAATCGGGAACGGCGTCCGGCTTTCGCTATAATTTTCTACTAGGTTTTTCTTAGTTTTCTGAAACATTTCTGCGGCTTTTCATTTTGTTCATGATCCATGATCTTCTATACGTCTTTCCATATTTTTTCCCAATACAACCCTTGTTTGTGAAGGAGGAACACTAATCCATTTTGTAATCATACTGTGATAGCATTCAATGAATTTTAATAAATTATGCAGAGGATAATGCAGTAGTATTTTTTCAGATGTGATATCCTCTCATTTCGTACAGCATCAAAAGCTTGTTATAGTGATTAAAAATCACAAGACAATGAATGGTCTGCCAGTAATGACAGTGCAGACCACATGCGATGCTATGTCATTGATACGTCCCAATGATTTTTCATATATTAGGGCCCTTCAGGAATTACGACCTCTACTGAATTGTAGAAGAGACTTTATTCTATCTTTCTATGGGTGTTAATTTAGATTCAATGCTGAGAATCTCGTCGAAACTTCGTGGTGCTCAGAATCTTCATCATGCACTTCAACCGCTACCTGTTCAGTTCAGTGAAGCGGTCATGGAAATGCAGGAACGTGGCATTACCGTCTCAAATAAGGTCGGTTGCACTAGTGCGTACTTTCGATGGGATATTTTCGTAATGATTAGGTACAAAGAAGTTTTTACTTATGCAAGATCTTTTGACAACTTTTACGCGGTTTTTGCTCTCATGGAGTTTGTAGTATATCTCAAAATATGTATACATTCCTTTTTGACTCAGATGAACTCGGTTGATTGCATCTCGAATACATACCAGTGCGCTTTCCAAGTTGAGCTATTTCCTCTTTTTTTCAACCTTTTTCACGGGGTAGTTTTCCAAACCTTTGACATCCCAACAGGCTAAAATAGAACAAGTGATATTCTTCGTGAATCTTTTTCCTTTTCAAAGTTCCAGCCTGTGATTTTTAATGTTGTTCTGTAAATTTTTAATTCTGGATTATATCTTCGAATATCTCTGATATTTGGAATTTACTAGAAATTTGTCACTTACATTTACGCTACTCAATTGTGCAAAGTTACTTCGAGGCGTCTATCGGAGAGAATGCGTATCGTTACGAGAATTGGCAGTTTTTCCTTAGATTCATGGTCCACTATGATGGATATCAAACGGACCATTGTTCAGAATGACACGCAATGTGCAGTGCTGTCGGTTGTTGGGTGTGGTGTATGGCCGCAAGAAGTCGTAAAACCAAAAGGTCAAGGTCCACAACAAACAATTTTGCATATCAATCAAGCAAAATGATGAGAAATCACTCCTCTCATTGCGGTTGCCAATTTGTGGGTGTCTCATGGGCTTATCCATTTATTTTCTGGGATTTTCGAAGATAGCTAAAGCTTATAAGCTATCGAAAAGATGACATATCATGCTCAGATAGATGATTTAGTGTAGAAAATGGATATCTTAATCATGCGCATCGTTCACCACAGCTGCTTAGCAAGTAGTTTCCGTAGCTTATACTTGATTACATGTTTTTTTATTCCCCGTTTCTTTTCTTCTTTTTTTTTTAAAATATTCAATCGATCGATCAATCATAATTAATGTAGGATTTGATGTGCTGCTGATGATGTGCATCGTTGACCTATAGTGAATATACCATTCGTCTTGGTTAGCAATTAGCCACCACCAAATAATACCGTGGAGAGGTCGACATGTTACACTAAACTAAAGACGAAGCCGCTCAGAGATTTACTACATGAATGAACTACTATTTGTCTTATTCACTAATGAACAAAGGAACTCGATACTTTGCTGAATTACAAAATTCCATAGCATCCACTCAATCTAAATAGCATTGGGCTTTACAGCTATTTTCAATCCAAAAGATCTGCCATCGTCATCCTAACGCTAAACCAATTCTTTCTAGGTCAATTATCATGGCAACAAACTTGTATATTGAGTGATGAAGCCAGAGCTCCTTTCCACAGCTCTTTTAGCGAAGCTCACCTCGACAAGATTTTGTGAACTTCGTCAACATTAACAAAAACAAAGCGATGAATATGATTCAAAATCAACAGTAAAACGCTATTCTCTCCAACAAAAGGGCGTTGATTGTTGGATAATCGTTACAAAATAGGTGCGTACAATTTTGAACTCAAAGCCTCAGGTGATTGCCCGCTGCTACGTCACTGATGAAATGGTCCCATCACCTCTTCGACTGCTTCCTGTTAGACATCGCCGTGCCGCCCTAATCAGGAGCATTACTGAACGAGCAGCAAACTATGGAAAAGTGCTGAATTCGCTGATGCAGATGTTCACCGATCGGGTTAGTTCTTTACAATATGTTAAGGGATGCTGAACGAACAGGAATGGTTTCCGTTAAGAATCCCAACTGGGAGTGTTTGGTAAGGGAAGCACATGATTCATGTATAGAAAAACTTCAGATTGCATCTTTACGTGGATGGTTTTCTTCATTGCCGAAAGCGTTCTGCTACGATTCTGGTTTGATAGCCAAGGATGACGAGAAATGTTGGAATGGCAACGAGACTTCTTCTTATGAAAAAACCGTGCTCGCTAGAGGATTGCAAAGTCAAAATGCGGACACGGAAAACCAGTCGTCGCGATTCGTACCCTACAAGAGTGAGCAAATCAAGTACCTATCCTTTGAAAAATTCGAGCTCCAAAAATAAAATCAACTCATTTACGCTATTTTTGGAGCAAGAGATTGAGTAGACTTATGATGCTATTTAAAATCCCTTAGACAGCAGAAAATCAGGCCGAAACGTACCGATTTTGGTATGGGTAGCGTTTACTGAATTATTTGTATTTGTGCTGCCTATAATCACTCAACGAGAGTAGTTTTCAACCAAATACTGCTTCGTTGAATATTCTTCGCTCGCTTAAAGCTTAATTACTTTGTATTAGACTTTGTTAGCTATAGCGAATGGCATGAGTTTTTCTGAGTGTTTTTCTCGACTTCATACATAGCATCTTTGATTTGATTAGAAATCGCTTCATATTCAACGTAGTATCTCATCAGATTTGTTCGTCAACGAGCGCCTACGTCTTGGTATGCTCTCATTCCGTCTACAGAACGCTCTTCACGGTCAAAACTACACAAATTATCAGATAGACGGAAGTGGAAACTCGGACGATGAGGACTATGTAAGTTTTTTTCTGAAATATCTCAGATTTCTTGTCTATATATCTAAATATCTAACAATGTAGAATGAGCAATACATAGCTATACTACGAAGATATAAAATCAGAGGTAGGGAAGAGCTTTGATCAGAATTTTCCTATAAGAATTGAATAAATACTATCAAAAACGCAAACGTATTTGCACAGCACTCCACATATTGGGTATACTATAACTATCACTTTGTTTTTGAAACGTACTTCAAAATATGCATTGATCTTGATTCACATTTACACACTGATCTAAACATACGTCTATGTGCTCATTTCAGTTCACACATCTTCTTAGTGCTCAATTTTAGTTCGTGCGATTGAAGTACTGTCATGAAAAGTAGAACTTTTGCAATGAGAGGAGTTTTGAGTCAAAGAAAAGAGTTTTGCTACCTGCGTCTTCGCTACCTAGCTAAACATTCTTTTCAATACAATACACCGTTTTCAAAGCTGATCTATCATTACATTGTTCACTTGGCAGAAATTTCCAAATTTCAAAGAGTGTAATGGTTTACTTCTTTGGGACAAGTAACACTACAGTAGGCTTGAGGATTGTTTCAATGTGACATTTGTCCAGATATATCGCGGTAGGTACAACTTTTAGTAGATTCTCTTTTCTTTTCGTTGGGGGAGGGGAAAAGCGTTGAAATCTGTTACGTCTCAAAAGATTTTTGAAGAATTTTCCAAAGTATTTTCAACTTTTTTTCAACTGATGAATCGTTATAGTGTATTGTGTAAGGAGATAAGCAAAAATAATTCATTCTTAGAGCGACGGATCAGGATCGCTGTCAATAATCCCATTAGTCTCTTCTGAGTCGTCAGAAAAGTCTGCTGATATGCTGCCACACATGTCATCCTCGTCGCGAAAATTCGTCCAAGTCATTTCATTATTAATTTCATTGTTAAATTTGGCCCCAGAAGTTACGTAATACTGTGGTATAGGTACGGCTATAACTTGTATACTATTAGGCGCTAGTCAGACTCAGTGCGATTTACGGGTATCTAACGAATACTGGTCTATGATTGATGCTTTAGATTGAAATTTTTAGCAAACATGTGTATTTACTTTGAAGTCTCTTGTAAATAATAAATTATTATATCAGTTCAATCGATTGTGGTAGTAAAACAGAAGAGAACTTCAATAGCGAGGGTTAGAGCGTTCGGCGTTGCCCACTCTTAGGGTTGCATCATGTCTTTGACTTCGTCAAGCGTAGCAGAAGGTAGGAGAATACATTTCTAAATTCCACATCAGATTGCTAAATGATGTACCAAGTCAATGTTCTTGTTCTCTCATTCGAGTCTCATACAAATCCGGAAACCCGGAAGAGAAGAAGCTTTGTTACTCAGGGGGGACTGAATTGAACCAAAGACCATGTGCTACTGCAGGGTATCTCAAACACTTTGCTTTTATATGAGTCCAACTCAGTATTAATTGATATGAATTCCAAAATATTTTCATAATGCAGCACATTCGATTACACTGAAAATGAGGGCAGTAAAGGTACTTGGAATGAAACTGAAAAAAATGAGATTGAGAGAATAGAAATTTGAGGCTGTTAGCACCTAAGGTACGTTAGCAACAAATAGACGAATCAAATTGGTTTTTTTTTCACCGAGAACTACTGATAGTCCACACAAGTGATTTTTGTCGAACGTGCTATTACCTGACGGGTTGGAAGATGATCCTCATATTATAATTTGAATCTGAGGAACCTATCCCAGCAAAATGAGGCGGTAAAGCATTAGTATGGAAATACGGCGCTATCAAAGGACATGTTCCCGGTAATGGTTGCACTAGAACTAGAACAACAGCTGCAGTGAAGTTCAGCACAAGTAAAATCACTAAAATTCTTATTTCTCTGTCAACTAGTTTATCTCTCGTTTCACATAATTATGTTTTTTTGAACTGGCAAGTCATAGTATCTCAAAGCTTTTCCAGCAACATCCCGTTTGCTGAATTTTCCCGTGACTGCAAATGAATTTTCAACATAAACTGGCAATTGATCAAAGATAGGTAGGGTGTGTGCTGAATAAGTGAGACCTCCCTTGTCAATTTTTTCCACTATTGAAGTTTTGCTGCTAAGACTTTTCTAACACTGTCATAAAACGAATTTCGACCACTCTCAATGCCTATCTCAGACTCTGCAAGCACATATTTGTGTAGTTCGTAAGGCGACACTTCTCTTACACAATGATTTAGATTGAGTTGTGGTTAGTAGAGATAGTTTCACTTGTAAAAAATTAAATGCTCATCATAACCTTATACTGCAGCAACATCTGCGTTCATGAGATGTTTCGATGCATCGTTTTTGATGAATATTTGCGCACGACGTCGTCGCTTACCCTACAGAACACTCCTCTCGTTGTGTAGCACAATTCAATCAAGAAACGGATCGTTCTTGCAGGGTAAAAGAAACGCGCAACAGATTCCATAACGACGATTTGTTTTTGTCATTCGTTCCTTCATGTGGCATTCATTTGTCGAGATTTTTTTGCCGTCCAAGTTCTATTGACGTCTTTCAAACGGGTTTTTCGTCATGGAAGAGATTCGTCTTGATTTAAATACCTCTTATAACATCTTCACACAATTATCATTGATAGTAGTAAGAAGCCATCCCTGATCGACACATCTTCAAGGCTTCAATCTCCAGACTTTTCCCACCTCCACTAATCTATTTTTCTAGAGAGAATTCAGTGAACAAAAGTAATATGGAAACGGAAAAAACTATCATATGCATCTATCGAGGAGTGCAACATAGAACAAATAAGAGGGCAGAAACTCATACAAACAAAGCTTTAAATGGAAAGCTTGAGAAATAAACCGGACTTTGAATTCACTCGGTTCTTCCAAGATCAATACAGGATTTCAGCTTGCTTATTTGGAGTAATATATTATAGCTCAGATCAAATTTTACTGACTGAAAGACGAATTATGAGACTTTTGAAATGTTTTAAAAACAAGTTCATCAGTTAGGATGCATGAAACTCTGAAACTGTAGAGGCGCTAAAATCACTGAAAGCACTTCTATAAACCCTTCACTTTATCGTCGCCGCTTGAAGAAGACCGACTTTCCGCTACAACTTGCCAAAAAATTTACCTGCTATCTATTATATCTGAGCCTTCAGTTAATCGCTGTCAATGGCATAAAGACCTCCGTCTTCCCATTTTTGTATATTCCAAGGCGTCTTGACAGACCGTGTCGTTGGAGCGCGATATCAATATGCATCGAAATCAGTCTATACTTCCCGTCAGACCCAAGACATGTGGGCTCACTGGGTTTCTTGAGACTATCGTCCTGCTGTTCAAACCATGCACAGAATCTTTTCGAAGATGAAAATGTAAAGGAGTGCTTAGACTTGCATGGGCACTTTAGCATCCGTATGGCTCGAAATGTGCTATCATTAAATCCTCCACGACGAGGTACTACAAACCAACTATGCACCGTTCAATCGCTAACACTTCAATAGCCATTAGTACTCAAGTGCTTTGAGGGGTCTGTGCTGCATCGTTCAAGTTTCAATTTATAAGACTACAACTGTCAACATTGCTGCTTCATCATCTCAGTTCATAACCTATAGATACATTTCATATTGTAACTGAAGTACACAAATCGAAACTGTCAGATTTAGGCTTTGCAATAAAATATATTCTTGTAACACTCGCAAGGAAACTGTTGCTGAAAGGAATACAATGGAGATAAACATCAAAAATTGCGCATTATTTTTCGAATAATCACCAAATATATAATCTAATACTTGACATTACAATGATATAGGAGATCATGATAAGTGTTTTCCTCCCAAATAATTTTACCGCCTCATTGTGGCTGGGAGGTGCTCTTAGGTGTCCGACTAAGAAGTACAGCGGAGGGTTCAACCCTCCCCCCTTCCCCCAGCAGGGTCACCCAATCTGAAAGAGTTCGTTGTTTTCACTCGGAAAGCCCAGCTAAGAGCAAACCGAACCAGAAATGGCCTCCGTCTTGGTAGCTACTGATTGCCACAAAGTGATAATCTCTCTCTCTCTCTCTCTCTCTCTCTCTCTCTCTCTCTCTCTCTCTCTCTCTCTCTCTCTCTCCCTCTCTCCCTCCCTCTCTGATCCACAAGGGCTGGCGAGTGTTCTAATGTGGTGACGATCTAGGGAAGTCCCGGCTGGGCTTACCTCGGAAATCCATTGAAAAAGCGGCTAAAGGAGTACATTTTCATGTGATGGTATCCGTACAATTCGTGAAGACGGGCCGTCCAAGTATACAAGACGAGTCTTCTAAGAATATAACGGCGACAAAACATTGCCCTAAGAACTGCAATGACAATCTCGCTTGTGGAAAAAACCAAGGAAACACGTCTATGTTTTCTGCTGCTGTGTCTCCTTTAATCGAAAGAAAAAAAAGCTTTTATGCATTTCTGAACTAAAGTGTATCTATGGATTTATATAAAAGTATTGTCATTCGGAAGCATGTTTCTGCCATCTAACCTAGTAATTTCAACGATCTGTCTTTTCTATAGTCTCAGTATCAAAGATCACATTCGCGGAAAAGTATGAAGGATGATCGTCACTACTACATTTTTGCTTATTGTTTTGATGAATTGAATGGAAGAACAATGTATGAATGCGTGTGAACGGCGACGCATAGCGGCAGAATAGCGAAACAAACAACAAGAACTTGCTGCCCATTTCGTATCATCATCATAAGGGATTTCACTGAAAACTTATTCAGTCATCTTTCTTTTTCACTAAGGAACCGCTTATGAGTGCCCAAAACAGACCTCACGAAAGGCTCAAAACACATTATTAGATAATATACGAACAGTTCATTTCGATAACAATTTGATATTAGAAGAACGAAAACACCGAGCGCAAACATATGGCATTGGCGATCTGCCAAGATGGGAGGACAACCACCACAATATGAATCCTTCTGCAATATGGTCGCAGTCATTTCAGTAGTATCATATAGTAATTTGATTTGATGGCGGAGTAGTGCAGTGGATAGTGATTCAGCGTATCGGGAAGCAAGATGATAAGCAAAGCGGTGGTTCGACCCTCTACCCTATGATACACTTGTGATTCATCTGCGAGCGCCTTAGCCGAGGTACCACAAAGATTGCAAAGATATCTGACTTCGCCAGTATTCTACGACATTCATAACTAATCAGTCCATAGTGATTTGAATTTAACATTTTATCAACTTGAAACTGAGATCAAAAACTTATAAAACTTCGTAAAAACTTAGGACCCAAGACCTAAAACCTACAAAAACTTAAACTTAAAACCTAAAAAGCGAAAACTGAAGAAGATATAATAAATACAAAATAAATAAAAAAATAAAAAAACTAAAATACAAAACCTGAAGCCTAAAAGAAACCTAAAAGCTAAAATGCATAAAATGTAAAACCTAACACATCAAGGAATCTAACATCTAAAAATTAAAAACCTAAATCCCATAAAACTAGAGGATAGAAGTCTCGGCGTTGAGTAATCCGTGAGGGATGCACCATGCATTTGCCCTCAATTCTCAGCTTCGTTTGAGGTGATTAAGTAGATATGTGGCTTGAACAACTAATAACTCGCGGTGCCCTACCGCTGTATCGAGTCAGTGATGCTTATCCTCCCAGACAAGTCTGGTACCAATTTGCCGACCTCAGAGGGATGAATGAAGTTATGTAGTGAGCCATGAGAGCGAGGCCGAAACGTCGACATTGTGTGTGAGCACCTTTAACCACAGCGTCACTCAAAAAATCTGAGCCCTGAAACGTGTAATTTTAGAAGAGCCGGAAATCTAAAACCTAGGAAAACCCAAAACCTAACATCTAGAAAAAATCAGGTCTAAGATCTAAGAAAAAACTTAAAACCAAGAAACTCAAACCTAAAACCGAGCAAAGTGATCCCAACTTAACTAGTTGAGTATCACATCCTATGATTTGCTGCTCAAGTTCATGATGATATTAAAGGAAGAAGGAAGTTTTTCGTAGTGGTTATTTCTGCCTAATGGTGCAGAACGATGTTGAAACATTGAAAATCTTATCGACGAGAACCTATATCAGCTTCATGTCGAGGTTCACTACATTTTTTAAGCATTCTTCGCCACCGATAAATTGGTCGTTGGTGAACAGTTCACGAAAGCTTTGGTGCTCATGACGAGAATGCTCATTTTGATGTGCTAACATTTCTTTTTGAGAGGATTGGAAAATCGTTGGTGTGACGAATATGGATGGCGCTTACAAAATTAGAGATATTAAAATTAGTTGACAAATCAAGCAGCAGAATTATTCTTTATTGAGAGAGATTTTTTTTATCAGCCTACTATTACATAGAGCATGCATCCTCGCATGATATGACAATAAATGGATACTCTGCCACTCATGATAATATGTCGTCGCACCATACTGCATATCTTCCGGTATTGATATTCTCTTTGTTGTCGAGGATCGCCGAGTGAGGCTCTTCATTCGAGCAGTGCTCTACCGTAGAAGACTCAACTGTAATGAACAGAAGGGCAGGATCCCAACTAGTACAAACGACAGTGCACGATACACTCGAATGATGTGCTCGCCTCTCATGAAGACCGAACGTGTCGAAACGTTAGCTGAGTGAAACTATGTCATTGAGAACCTCGTGTTGCAGATTTGATCGAAAAGAAATTATCCCTTCATTGTCTTTAGCTTGAGTTTAGGGTGCCACTTTCTCTTGTAAGAGCAGAGAGGAGCTTATTTATTACAGGCAACACCTAACCGTCTCATGTGTCTCCGTGCCACTTGATTGCAAGCATTTGGCCACTTTGATCTGCGGAACAAAAACATATGTCAAAATGGCGCAAGTCAATAGAGTAGAAGTTAAACCGTTTCATCGTGTACAAAAGGGACATCTTCAAGACATCACTAACTATGACCCAATCTACTTGCCGACTGTCGTCTACAAACTGCTCATTTAAGTGCTCCTAAACAAAGTTGACAAAACACTAGACGAAGGACAGACATTCGAACAAGCAGGGTTCCAAAAAGGATTTATTGCCATATAACGCATTCACACGATTACAAGACTGATTAAAGTCTCACGAGAGTATAAGAGATCACTCTGTTTCACTTCCATCGATTTGAAGAAGGCCTTCGACTCAGTGGAAGCATAAGCAGTCATGAGCTCTGAACAACCAGGGCGTCTCTACTCAGTACCCTACTCACTACATAACGATTCTTCGTGAGCTATATGAAGATTTCATAGGCAAAATATCACCGTTTTATGAAAATTATACTAGAGACGTACGAGAAGGAGTTCGACAAGGCAGTACCATCTCGCCGAAATTTTCCACTGTCACCCTCCAGAACGTCATGCGGACATCAGAATGGAATGATATGAGAGTGGGAATCTTCGCCTTGCTTATTGGATCGTCCTGTAAAACCAAACTTAACCAGGCGCGACGATTATTGACCGATTTCGACATCACCCGTGGAAAGATTGGCCCCGACTAAATCTTATGAAAACGATGCTCGTGAGAACGGAATGATTTTCGATGTTCCTATCAAGCTCCACCGAATGGATATATCTAAACGTTTAGCCGGGTTGGTAAGTCTATATGATAGAAGACCTAGTTCCAGAATCGAGCAGGAGAAAATCGAGCTTCTTGGGAAGCGTTCAAGGTAACTGTTTATGTATGGTAAAAATAGCCCACTTTTCGACTCAACGATTCTTCCTGCCTTGACGCACGCATTTAGAAACCTTGACGTACGTACGCAGGATGAAAGACCGCTTGGAATTATTGAACACGCAGTAAAAAGGTCCAGTTGAAATAAACGCAGTTGAAATAATGATCATCCCTCAACTCACAAAAAGAGAAAGGATCCGTAGTTCCGACCTGCGTCAACAATCGAAAATCAAAGATTTCGTCCAAGAGATAGAGCTATCGAAGATGGAACGGACACGTAATGCGTTTTAATGACAAGCGATAGACGAGAGCGTTTACCGATTGGACTCGTCAAAATGTCAAACGCACCGCAAGAGGATCACCGACCCGATAGTCCGATTTGTTCATGAAAGCCTTTCGAAGAAAAGGGGATAGTTGCTCAACGAGTTTTCAGAGTGGAAGAAATCACTGGGCTACTTCTTGCTCGTGAAAGCGAAAAATGGGAATTTAACTGGGGCCTGCTCGCGTCACGCGTCGACCAACAGGATGGATCACAGGTTCTGCAGAATTTCTCATCTGATGTACAAGCACTTGCCTTCACATTTCTCACATATGTCCTATGCGTCAGTTGGCGCGTGAATAACGGTATGGCTGGAGACGTTCTACAATACGCACATAACCGCTATTTCGACCTCGCGCCCGAGTTCAGCAAGCTTGCTGTGCCCTTCCAAGTCGGTGGATTTCTCAATCCTTAGCCTTATATTCCTTTACCATACAGCTGCCAAATTTATCCAGTATCATAGCAGCCATGATTGATACATCGATGTGCAAGCGCAAGCCCTTATATTCCCCACATATATATCCAATCGTCTACATTGATACATGACTTGGTCAGTTGCATGACAGTCCCTCAGAGACTAATAAAGTCCAGAAGTACTTATTCTTCATGCACAATTGTTGGAATAAATGCACACTGTGACTTAAAAGTAGATTTGTGCATATTTTTGAGCTCGGAATATTATATTAGACCAAGTCTGTCAGTCAGTTAAGGGAGTTTAAAAGCAAAGAAGCTTAGATGTACTACATAGGGGAGGCTATAGGATTATTTATACTATACTATACGTATACTTCAACGCGATTACTGCGTTCATGTACATAGGCGCACCGTGTTCAAATCTCTACACTATAGATTTTAACATTCATCTGATCACTACATATGCCATACTAAACCGCTGGAAGAATTGAAACATTATATCAGATATATACTGAATTTCTAATTGATGTCTCAATAAAGGCGATTGCAAGGTATTGTTACATATGCTTCATAAAGACCATAAGCCATCCAATCGACAATCAACCACCCGGAAAAAAAGCAACATCAACTGATCATTTCACTACGTGGTGTAATACTTCTTCGGCAACGATTCCTGCTAATAGTAAGGATGATCCGCCTGATGGCATGCGGTGCTGATGAGGCTTGCAAGAAAGCCTAAACGTAAGTCTAACACTAGAGATGACATTACCAGACTTCTGAAAAGCTTAGAACATTTCATATGACTATATAACATTTATTATTATGATTTAATAAGCGAACATGTACACTGTATCCAAACAACAGAACCAAATAAATCTTGAATTAAAAGTTACATCATTTTAAAAAACACTGTGTACATCAAAATAACAGTTACAGACCAGACAGTAACCGATTCGAGTTCTTGGGAGAATCAATACAACTCAATAACCGTACGCTACACATCCGTAACCAGAAAGACACACAATATACAACATGTAAACTTGCGATATGGATATTTCAGATAGCACTGCGTACATGTATTGCACTGCTCGATATCGTCAGCTCAGCACTAGTTGATTTCCATAGAAATGTCAAATGACGAAGACAATTTATGATGACGTCTGTTGGCTGCTATTACACTATCATCTACTGTTACTCTTTGGTTACTACCTGAAAGGCCTAATGACTGGGTGAAAGTCAGATCTTTGAAAGAAAGGAGAAGAACATAATCCACGAAACTAGCGTTAGGCAAATCAGACAGAGTAAATATGCGTAACTGAAGGATTTCTATGACAAAAGACAATGATTTTCACTTTTTTAGAACACGTCCATCGGTCGATAATGACAAGTTGACATGTTGAAGATATTGAGTTGAAGATATACTAGAATGAGGAACTATTCTAAATGAACTGCGGAAAACAAAAACAACGATTATAAATCACAAACGACAGATGACAACTAAAAACCAAATAAATCCACCATAAAATGCTACATGACATATACCACGGGTTCTTTGGAACGAAGATCAACGAGTATCACGACTCTACAACACTAAATAGCTATTGTGAATGCTGATACCGCTTCTCGCTCCAGAGCATCGTGGGCAGATGAACATTCATCTGATTCCGAACTAGTCAAAGAGCTCGTGCCACTGCAATCACTGGCTTGTCGATTTACAAGACTGAAATTAAATTTTGTTGCCGAAGACGTTAGCAAATAATCCAGGTCTTCCAAATTTTTCTCTTATAATATGCTATGTCGATATGTAAAAAAAAAAATGTTTGCCAAGACCGACTATTTACTAACTTCAAAATTCTTCAACACATTAAGCTTTTTTCTTTACTAGCCAAAACTCGAGGTTAACATAATTAATGCACTTTATTCAAACTGCTGACACTTTGATGGTTTCGCCTTCTTTACATTGGGTTTTGGCCAGTTCTTTCAGACCCTAAAGAAGAAGGTGAAACCGCCGAAACGTTAGCTGTTTGAATAGACTATAAAGTTAACAACCTCGAATGTTGGCTTGCAAAGGAAAAAACAAACTGTTGAAACAAGAAGCTTTTTTTTTCGCATTTTTGTCAGAACGATAAAAAAACATTTCACCATCCACTGAAGAAGTTTGGGTACACAAGGACTGAGTGGTCGTAGCAAATCAAAAGTGGCTTCTTAAAAATTAACAGCTAATTCAGATGTCCAAATTGTCTCATTAGCACACCCGTGACCTCATAATGAGAGCGGGTACTACCATTACATCACCGAGGCCACCGCATTAGTACCACTCTTTTCTTTGATATAAACCATCAGAGCTTTCAGCAAGTGTTAGTAGTCGGCACTGAACAAAGAGTGGCAGCAAAGCGGTGCTTCGATGGTGGAGTGGTAGCAGGAGCCTCCGGTATAAATAAAGTGCAAGTTCAACTCCTACTGAGGTCGAATGCTCCGTATACCGCTCAAAATTTTTATATGCATAAGTAGGCCACAACACTGCAAGAACGTCGTAAAACAACGAACTCTGCTACATTATCCGCATCCAACAGCACCAAATAATTCCCCCAAATGGTTTATATCATGCATAGCGGGCGTTACAAGCTATATATCATGATGTGATACACAACTATAGATTCATCTTCTCTCTCTTACGGAAGAACACGGCTCCAAATTACTTTCCCTCTGTAAAGCCTAACAGTAAGCCACTCCGCCGGAAGTCGCCATCATGGTCATAACATTGTCACGAGCTGGAAAATGGCGAAGATTTGGGAGAGCTCTAGCATAAGCGCCTTCGAGGGTTCAAGAAGAAGAAGATCTGGCCTCTCCAGTAACTCACCAATTAAGTGTAGATGTAGTGCGACACTCACGTTTACTCATGAATCGCTAGGACAGGCGACTCAAGCGTTCATGTACATACATACTTATGAAAAACATAAATAATGTTCTCGGCAGAATTATGTTACCCGAGGGAAAATGGAAAAGCGACCGCCTTCGCTGGACATACTCTTTCATAAGAGTGTTAGCAACCATTCGAAAGCTCAAGTCTCGGATTTTACGCCACGTGGTCGTTTTTCAAAAGCCCCTTTTACAACGTTGTAGCATTCAAATAAAAATATGTTTTGAACCGGTTGCACCTACTACTACTACTTCGCTCGAAGCACGAGAAGCATATAAACGCGTTGAGAAAACCTTGTTATATCAGATTTATACACTTTATCTGGAGTTTCTTTCAAGGCGGAGAAAAATCCAAAGTTAAATAAGAGAAATTGCACTTCACATGTGAGCCGCACCAACGCGATCGAACGAACTGGGAGCTTCTCCCTGCTTACGTCCAGCACCCACATTAGACGACAAACAAAGGCGCGGGCACATGTGAAACTCAATGTTTTTTCCCGCTACACTGGAGTGCAACGGTCTTTCCAGGAAATGAGGAAAGCGCTGGAATGGTCGAAAATTACGCTATAAGAATGACTACTTACGATTCAAGGAGACCTTGATCCAGCGAGAAATCTTTCTGCTACAGCGCTATAAAAGGGTCTTTCCAAAGAAGGAGCACGTGACGTAGTAGCCGGTGATTCGAGCTTTCGAATGATTACTAGCAATCCCATGAAAAGCTCTTGCCCAGTGGATGCGGTTGCTTCTTCATTTATCCGCGGATAGGATACTTTTCGACTGTTTCCTAATATTTTCCATAAAAATAGAAGCTCAACTCACTAAGAAACGTCAAGCCCATCCTGGTACTCCATCTGTGCTCGCAAAGACTGTAATCATTCATAAATGAGAAAAACCCACAACTTCCTAGATACTAAGTTTTTGCACTTCAACTGACTTACTGTAAACAAAAAATGCAACGAAATATGATCATCACGTGACCGTTATAACTAATAGAATGAGCTAACGACTGAAAAATCCAATACTCTTACGAAAATGCCTGATGTCACCAAGGATACCATGGGTCCATAACTACGATAAAACTCATCTTCATGGCTTCTAGCGATATTAACGCATGTAAAGTCAGGTACGAATGTCTATTACATTTGAACAAAGTTAAATAAAAAAAATTCCATCCAATGAACAACTGGATCTTTCTCATGAAACTCACAGCGTGGTATTCATCGTCGTATATCAAGGGAGATCCTGAAAAAGAAGGCTCACATCTTTGAAGAAAGAAATGATGTGCAAAATCCTATCTAGACTAACCGAGATTAGGGGGAGTATCGAAAGTTTGCTGAGCTCCCTCCAGATCTGCCAACGATGCTTTCCTATAGAAGATAAAGGGAGCGGAATAAGGCAATTGATCTGAAATTAAGAAACACTACAAAGGAACGTAACTTTCACACGCCATTAGGTCCAGTAAGAATACAGCAATCAATTTGAATTCGAGACGTAATGGAGTCTTACGCTGGAGATTCAACGGCTTTCGGAGAGGTAATATGCTCACACGTCCAGTGCTAGCTTGTCACCTGAGTAGTAGGCGAATCATTCGAATATTATCTGAAATAAAACGATATAGCTCTCGGCGTTGATCAGTTTCCGAGGGATGCGTCAAGCACTCAACTTCCTCGAAAATCCTTCGAGGCGACTGAATGCATATATGGCCTTTACAATGACTCGCGGTGGCCAACCGATGTATCCTGGCTGTTACCCTTCCAGACAAGTCTGGTACCGATTCACCGACTCGGGAGGAATAGAAGGCTTGTCGAGTCTCGAGCGCGAGATAGAACCTATTGACCATTGACTCGGTCGACCACGTGGATGTCACAGAGCACCTTTAGCCACTGTGGCACACGCGCCTTATGTATGTCTGTAGTATCGACTGGGATATTGAGAATGAAACGAATTACTATCAATAAAGCCTTCCAACTATTGCCTAAATCTTAATCAGTACATGACCTGAAAGACCAAATTAACTTACCGAAAGACAGGGAGTCACTGTAATGGAAACGCAGACTAGAATAATTGTGATCTGCCTCTGGAATGAAACGTGTGATGAAGAAAAAGCTCACTTTCATTTGCGATAAAACTCATTAAAATACAAGAGATACAGGAATTGAAAGGATCCTGAAGTACTGAAAACCAATTGGAAAAGAAAATCTAACCAATATTTGAGAAACCAAGGCATTCCGCAAGCGGATCCGAAACGAGGGCAGTGATACTGCTTGCAGTGTCAATAGGCGTTGTAGGCTAAAAGAGGATATTAGGGAGATCTCAGCTTGTAAACTCTTCACAAAAGTAAACTTGAAGGGAAGCGATGGCCTCGGTGGTGCAACGACACGTACCTCCCGTATGGGTAGGACGCGGGTTCAACTCTACCTTGGCTCTAATGCTTGTATATCACTCAACATTCTTCAGAAGAGTTATTTTAACCCTTTATTGAAGGCGCTTAATTGGTCGTGCAACACGGACCGCAATTTTTGTTATTTCGGAAGAATATTTTCTTCGTTTCGGTGGAAAATCTTTGAGGCTTTTTGTGATACTCTGATACCCCATGATTTTCTCTACACGCCCGTATAGCTTTTGCGCATATAGAACTTTTAAAAGCTAAGAAAACCTCGAAGTACGGCTTCTACATCGCATTATAGAAACCCTCTCAAAAATCAAATAGGACTTCGAACTTGTTCTTTCAAATGAATATTATAGTCTATTAAAGCCATTCGCAGAACTAAACGGTGGGAAGAAATCACTCGTAGTGGAAAAACCATAAGTTTATTTTCGCTGCTACAGCGCACTAAGAAGACCTTTTTAGAAACCAAGAACAACGTCGAAGCAGCAGAGATTTAGTCTTTCGAATGACTAATGAAAAATTCCACTAGAAAAATGAGTCTGTTGAGCGAAAAAAGATCTTTGAGAAAATTGAGGGATTAAAATGACCCTCCAACCTCAGAAAAGGGTTAAATGTGAAATTGTCAACAAACAAGAGAAAAAGAACAACCAGTGTTGGCCGTCACAATCTATCTACTTACTTTTTACTGCGCAAATGTTGCTGTAATAATGTGTTCGCATAATTGATCGTCCTGAGCAAGTAATGAAAAATCGCAATAAATCTTCTGAACATTCATAATGGCAAAATCGATAACTCCTTGAATGAATTTCCGCTTCAGAATTGTTTCGGATAATGCAAATGCTATAAAGGTCGCCTTCAACTCTTTTTTACAAAAAAAAATGGCTGAAGATCAAGAAAAAAAGGCATTGAGCGTTTCGACAGAAACCTAAAAACCGAAAAGAGGTTTCCACAACACATTAAGCATCGTTGAAATTACAGCACATTATTCACCATCAAGTCATTGAAAATAATAATAACAGCTTGAAAATCAAGAAAACCATAGAAACTTAAGTGCCTAACGTCCCCTAAATTGCTGTAAGAACTCTGGAAAACATACCGTATGGGTGCTGAGCGGGACATCACCAGCAGCAAAGTGATTAATCGGGGACGACGATTTGCTGGAAAGAAACGATAGTGTGCTTGCTTTAAAACCGACTTTCCCTCTCACTTCAGTATTATTATTCAATCATTTATTCTTTGCTGATTAAGCCAGTAACAAGAAGATGGTAAAAATAGATTTACTCGGCTCGCTTTCGACGTCTTCGTCTCTTTCAGGATAATGGTTTGAGTCGATCGTGAACTCGAATTATCGGCTTTGAAGAAGATGAAAACGTCGACACGTCAGCCTAATAAACTATTCCTACCAACATAGTCTGCATGATCGTTCAAAGCCTTCCAAAGGTCTGGTATGGCGTCTCTAATAACAGACGTACGTTTCGGCTTTCGCGCAAGCCTCATCAGTAACCACATGCTAAACGACTGCTCGTCTCTAGTATTATTAGCAATCGTTGCTGAAGAAGTATCGCTTCATGTCAAGTGAAATGATCACCAATGTTGCGTTCTTTACGAGCGAAAAAAAGGTCAATTGAAAGGTGTTATCGAATATATTTCATAACAGCCATAATCCATGCAATCGACAATCAATCATTCTGAAAGAACGTAACATCAAGTGTTTATTTCACTTGACGTCAAGTGATACTTTTTCGGCAATGACTCCTGATATAAGTAGGGACGAGCCAACACCAGATCTGTGGAAGGTTTAGAATATTTCATCAGACTATATTTAATTTTTAAGCGAGTTCTTAGAAAAAAACGATTGAAAGGTATTGTTATATATTCCCGCCAACTTCATGCTATTAGCTTAATAATAAAGATTAAATTGATTGGTTGATGTCCCTGAGCTCTCTGGATTTTTCCTCACAACACGATGGATGTTGTTCTCTACGTAATAACCAAGTCACGTGACGTCTCCGCTACGCGTTTGTATCGATCCGACGTCGACAAGGATGCGTCCACATCCATCAAAAGGTTTCATCGGATTTATTGTAGAAGAAAAACATACTGTGGCTTAGATTCAGTAGTGGTGGAAATAGGTAGAACAATAAAAACTGTCCTCCTTCCCAAAAATAATAGAAACTAAACGGGAAAAACTTGCATTAGGCTGGTCTTTCTCCTTTCAAAAAGGATGTGTTTAAGGTTTCGGACGATGTCGCCTTTCTCTTTTTGAAGAAAGAAAAACCAGCCTCGTGCAAGTTCTATTTCAAAAAGGAACAGATCGCAAAATATTTTTTTTAAAATAACGAAGAGGCAGTCTTTCGTTACGCAAAAACATTAGCCTTAAAAAGGTGAAGGGTAGAATTGGAGGATCAAAATCCAAGAAAATACCAAGTGTTTTCGACAAGAAGATCTTCGCCGTCTTTTAGTGACGATTGCTGCTGCTCCTGCTCCTGCTGCTGCTGCCTCTGTCGTTTCCGTTTCCTCTCTTCACGTTTCTTTTGCTTCGCTAGAGTATCGATGTATGAACGAGGAAATCCAGTATCTTCGTCCTCGTCATCACTAGTGATACTAGAAAAGATGACGTTATCAAAAGACGAAAAACTACACATTTTATTGTAATTCTCGATCGTAAAAGTACTATTCGTACTAATTGATTCACTGTAAACTAGGCTTTCCTTCTTTAAAATAAATAAAAATACATACCTTTCCTCTGTTGAATCATCGTTAGACGTCGTAAATGCAGGAGGAGGAGGAGGAGGAAGAGGAGAAGGCTGTGGCTGTTTATAGAACACTCTAAGTGCCGAAGAACGTTTTAGTGCTGGTGAAGGTGCTGGTTTCGAGACACGGCTAGGCTTATGCTAAACTTTCGAAAACAGTACATGAATTCGTCGAGTGTATGTGCTAGTATTTAGTGCTTGTCAGTACTAAATAGTCCGTAAACACAATAAAAACGATACAAATTTAGTAACTCCCAATAACCACCTTATAATCCGCCTTCACCAGCGAGGTGAGCTTCTCGGTAACACGAAACGACGATGGCGTGGGATTTGGTGACCAGTCGATTGGCTTTTTTGTCTTCTTCTCTGAAAGGACACAGGATACGAGATGCGCCTGAGTTCACAGCAGATAATAAAGCCCACAGGGCTCAAAAAAAGGATATATATCAGTCGTACCTCTTTTTGAAAAACGAATCCTTGGTGTTTCGTCGATGCATACGGCAGTAGCAGTGGCAGTGGCGGTGGCTGAAGGCAGTTGTTTGCGCGATGGTCCTAGAATGGATTCTTCCGAAATCCATTCGTCATAGCGCTTGTTCCATCCTTGATAGTGAACAAAGTATGCTCTAGAAGCTCTATCGACAATAAGGATCTGAAAATATACAGATATTGTGTCGGCAAGAAACTTACCGGACTTTTCCGTTCATATCGACTATCTTTCATGCACTTAAGTCTCAGCTTTTACCATCATTTAGAGCACCTTGTTGTTGTTTTTTTTTATATATGAAACACTCATATATTTGTTTCAAGATGGAACTGTCCCGTGAGCAAAAACGATTGTCGATACCCGAGAATCGTTTGGTGCCAAAGCAGTACTTGACCCAAACGATGCTCGTGCAGTACCAAGAATCATTTTTGCTCTCAGGACAATTCCATCCTAAGATAAATTTGTAAGTATTTCATATGAAAATAACCGCAAGCAGCTGCTCTAAACGATAGTAAAACCTAAACCTCAAATGCATAAAAAATAATTAACAAAAACGGAAAAGCGCGCTAAATTTCTTGCCAACCCAATAAATGAAAATATCTCTCCGTTGAAAAGGTGTTCCTCCATATGATCTCTCCGTCTGCCTGGCTATTATATAATTCTTTCAAGAAAAAAAATGACAAGATTCATTCGGCTCAAGTATTTCACTCGTTTCAATCCGAGTTAGTCCCTCTTTTGTTGAGGGAGGATATCCATCCACAGCGAACAAAATCTCTCATTTGCCGAAGAATACACTGCTTCTCACATTTATTGGTGCCTTTTTCTCGCTGAACACATCTGGATTGATACTTCCTATCTTGTCGATTAGCACAACAGAAGCCTCGGTAGCGCAAAAGGTTAACACGCCCTCCCCGGGACCGGGGTGAAATGCGGTTTCGATTTCCGTCTGATGTTCAACGTTTTGCATTTATACTCGAATTCCTTCTAATTAGCGGGCCATACACTAGATGATTTGATGCGATCCTCGTTTATCGTTGGTCTCTTTCAACTGATAACCGTTCATTTTTCGTAATTATCTCAACTTTATGAATTGATTTCGATTCATATCCGGATTAGCATATAGGGAAGTACTTCAAAGTACACGTCGAGATTCTTCAAGATAAAACAACTCGTCTTCTACACGAATTTTCCTTTTCTTTAGTAAAAGTTTTGGTTGAGGCAATTCAAAATCGGTGACTAACTCTCCGAGGCAATTTTACCTTCCCTAAAGCATCGAACCTAGAGCGCGAACGTTCTATATCATTCTATATTCAACTATTCTATTGATGTTTCCTTATTAAGAAACAATTCAATGCAGGAATAGACTAAAAGTTAGTCATTGCGTAGAAAACCCTACCGCGAGACCCCTAATAAAAGAGAGGTCACGCTATCAATCAGGGTCTAAAAGCCGCGGGTCCCGGGAAGCCTGTGAGAATATAGAAGCCCAGACGCTGGTCATCGATTCCGAAGGGAGAAATAGCTACCTCAAGGGAGTGTTATTTGAAGGAAAAAGTAAACCCATCCAAGAGATCAATGTCATCTTTTTCCTTAGGGAGATTCGATCTTTCGATCTACTACGGGTCTGTTCTAAACCGGACATAGAAGATTTGGCTTCCTTTTACTGCTAGATGAACAGCTGTTACCTCGAGGAAGTGTTATTTAAAGGAAAAACCCATCCAAGAGATGAATGTCATCTTTTTCAGGCCCTTAGGGAGCGTCGATCTTTCGATCTACTACGGGTCTGTTCTAAACCGGACAGAAAAGATTTTACCTCCTTTTTCTGCTAAATTAACAGCTTTTTCGACAACCAGCACCTCCTAGTTCCTATGATAGGAAAGGATCCAACAAATTTATGCTCGCTTCAGCCACCACCTTCTCATCCTTCCTGTTTGAAAATCCATTGGGAAACCTGGCCAAGTAGGCAAGAAAATCACGGATAATCTCTCTGATGGCTGTGTATTTCAAGATCTCCTAACCTCCAGAGTCCTACCAGAGGCTACTAAGAGAAAGAAAACAACGGTAAAAGCAAGCCTGAACCCACCTTTGCTTCATATTCGACCGATTTCGCTCCCCATAAGCATCTGACGAGATCTCCAACGTTGTACTCCATGGCCGCCCGAAGCGCCCGTTACTTCACTCTCTTTGACGACGACTATCCTGAAATGATACCTCATGAGTGGATCGTCGGAATCGCTTGATTTAGCAGACGATAAGGGCTGATATAGCGTCGTGAACACGTCGTCGTCGTCGCTTGGCCGGTGTTGGCTGGCTGAACACCACCACTAGAAATCGATATGAAAGAGGTATTGCTGAATGGGTGGGATCATCGACGATTCACTGGGGCGATAATGCCTCAGGGAGATCAAATCGAACCGGAAAAAACGATCAATATCTGGAGAAAAGCGCCGAGAACACCGAACCGAACCGACCCTACTGGCCGAGAATGCGCGACTGAATACCGCCGCGCGGACGACCGCAGACGCGGCGTCCCGCCCATCGCGACAACGGCCGTGCAGATCGACGCGGCGAACTGCACGGATTCCAGGGGGTTTTCCCTGCTGACCCCCACTTAGATAGAGGTTAGGCAGGGGGTCAGAGGGCTTCTCGAACGAATTTCGTATCCACAAGGACCGCTAAATGTAAAGCTCAAACACTGTTGTGAACCGGCGTTACCACCACGAATTCACAAGTGAAAGCGGAAAAAACACGAAGAAAATCATTTCTTTCGGACTGCTACACACAAAAAAGGAGGAAAATATATTGAGTAGCGGCTTGAAGGTCACCAAAATCAATCAATAACTTGATGGCTGGTGATCTCTGCGGCCGGATTGCTGCCCAGAGCTTAATCGTCCTCTCAACGTCCATCCCTTTTTCCTTTCTAAAACTTACAATAGAAACCAGAAAAACCAAAAAGCTGGTGGTTCGAAGAAAGGAACTCAAAGATCGATGGGAGGAGCTGTTCACCTCCAACTTCTCGGATCCTCCCTCATCCGAGGAGATGAAGACGCGGCCAACCACCCACTCGGCATAGCAAAGTATTTCCAAGCCAATTTGAGTCTAAAAAGCTCTCAATTACCATTTTTGGCCATATTTAATTGTAAAGAACGCGTGTGGCGCAGTGGGAGGTCAGTCTCGCGCTCACGAACCCACCCATCCACCCTTCCGGGAGTATATTGGTACCAGACTGGTCGCGGAATTGTCTGATAGGAAAAGCAGCACTGACCCGATGAAGTGCGAGGCCACCGCGAGTCACCGTAAAGGCCAGATATGCATCCAGTCACCTCAAGCGATACCACGAATTGAATCGAATGCATTGCGCATCCCTGGAGTTATTGATCAACCCCAAGTTTGTCTCTAATCCTCTTATTTGAATTTAAAGCAAAGGAAAAGAGAAGAAAAGAAAGGGTGGGGGAAGGTGAGATGGAGGAGGAGGGGGAGTTGTCAAGGTCTGTTCGCACAGGTGAAAACGGGCGGGTCGCGTCGTACAAGTACACAAACGACTAGGACTAGGCAGCTCTAAGCCAGATGACACATTCCAACTCAGGAGATATTATCTACAATTTTAAAGAATCTATATCCGATAATACTGAGCGATCTGCAAAACCTTGGATCCCAGACAGGAATCGAACCGGCATTCGTCTTTTCCAAGGCCCGTGCTAACTAACCAACCGCACGACTAAGACTCCTGTTCTGCTATCACTCTTTCTGCGATACAATTGTATCGGTCTACCAGCAATCACTCGAAGAATAATCCGAATAAAACCTACCAGATCCAGATTCACGTCGTCGTTGAACGCCGCCGAATGAACGAAATGACGCCAACGCTCGCCGATGGGATCATTTTGCACCCTCCCGCCCAGCAACGAGTAGTATCACTTTATCATCTGATCTCAACGAAAATCGCTCTCGTCAATGAGAGCCGTGTAGTCTCTACTTCATCAATATCGGTCTGCACAACACAAGATGGCAACACTTCTTACTCCTCACTGGAAATATTTATTCAAAATCTCAGAAACCCAAACACCAACAAAGAATATCACAGTGTTATCGAGTGAATCAATTCCTACAGGACCGTGAACCTACGTCCTCTGCGTCTCTAACCCCCAGCGTTTCACTCTTGAACGCAAAACGCCGAAGGTTAGACGCAACACGCTAGGGGTTAGAGACGCAGCGGCCGTGTGTCCACGGTCCCGAAAAGGTTAGGACTTTCCCATTGAAAGGTAACAATAGATGTAAACACGATACCCATTAAATTGAATGAAAATAAATTATAAATTGCACATTTTAAAGTACGACTGAA
Organism: Parelaphostrongylus tenuis; assembly: GCA_019055375.1. NCBI lineage: Eukaryota > Metazoa > Nematoda > Chromadorea > Rhabditida > Metastrongylidae > Parelaphostrongylus > Parelaphostrongylus tenuis. Next base: position 116,782 of record JAHQIW010001023.1, read on the forward strand.
AATTCCGGATCACAAAGTGAAGCATATGCAAGCGTTCGAACATTTGAGCGTAGATCAAGCCGTAGGATTCGCGGCCATTAATGCCACATCAGAGGCGACCATTTCCTTCACAAGTTCCTAGAACACGAAGCCTCTGAGTGAATTAAACAAGAGGAATGAAAACGATGAATTGCTCTATAATTCACAGTTTTTTCGCAATCTAAATCCAAGTCCGGGAGATGATGGCCGAATGGCTAGTAATGCTCGGCGCAGCTCAACGCCAGGTTGATCCCTCGCCGCCTTAATCGGCTGACTTCCGCGGACCCACGATGGGCATATCCGCCAGCGTCGGTACGCGGAAGTCGATCGGCCAAACAGTCTCCCAAAATCAATCAAGAACGTCCTACGGAACGCCGCAACCTGGCTATCCTCGAGACTTCAGAGAGATGAGTTCAACCAGTATTCTACAACGTTCATGAAGGAAACAACTCCTCTATAAAAAAAATGAACGCGAGGAGACGAGTGGAATTCTAAAAGTGCTAGAACTCGCATAATGAAGTAGATGAAATGGAAAAAATCTAGGTTCCGTAATTTCTCCTGTTAAAATAATGGAAGTGTTTGGTTGAGTGGGTTGTGAACAACTATCTTTTCAGGCTTTGAACAAGGCCAAAACGCCAAAACATCAGCCATTTAGACAAGTTTTATTGCAACAATGTCGTGTTTCGGCTGGCTTATCAGGGAAAAAAACTGTGAACTGATGAGCAATGCTTTTGGAAAAATCTGCTAACCTCGACTGAAATCTCGGCTACCCAACCCAGTTTCTCCTTAGCCTTCGTAGAATCACCCAGCAATGTGTCGACATCAGTTGGACGATAGTACTGAAAAAATGGAATGAAATTATGTAGGACAACAAGGAGATCCTGGAACCACAATACTCAATACTCAAGAACTAGAAGACTTGAAGGTGACCTTTGGGTTGACTTTGACGCGCACAGTGTCTGTACCTTTCTCTATTCCTACCTCATCGACACCCTTGCCCTCCCACCTGAAAATCAAAAGTAGTAAACTCACATATGAAAGTGATTAGTTGAGAAATATTCGAAGAAATAACTGTATGATATGAACGAGGACGGTCTACTCAGAAGACAAGATCACTTTTCTCAGTGGATCTCAAGTGCGACTCCAATATCCGTACATCTAATTTCTAAAAAGGAGGTTTTAAGGTGTTGTAGCGGCGAAAATAATATGAGTTTCACACCAAAACAAATGTCTTATCCACAAAGATTCAAAGAATAGACTAAAATAACCTTACTAAACCGGAAATATCAAACTACGATGGAAAAATCATAGAATGCACATATGCGAAAAACTCTATGACGGACTAAAAGTAGGAATCCATACTCCAGTTCCATGCCGATTTCCTTAAAGGCTAAATTACAAAACTGTCTGACAGTTGTTTGTTTCCCCGTTGCGATAACAAAGTCTTCAGGCTTATCCTGCTGGAGAATTCGCCACATTGCCTGAAAGAAGGAGAAGGATACTGGATAATTCAACGAACTAGTGAAAGAAACAGGCTCATAGTTCTATATAACTGGAAAAACACATGATAAGATTGATTGTGAACGTATGTGACGTAACTCGGGGACGGAGTTGAAACCAGGTCTCAGTCTTTTTGCGTACGCGTTCCCGCCTCTTCACTACCGGGTTCCTTGTTGACCTATCCTTCTTCCTAGTAGTCGGTCACATATATCCAACAAGTGTCAGTTTAACACGGGTCAATCCCAACATGTGCTGACCAGACTAAAACGCTTACTAACGAATCGCTATCTGGTATGGCAGGAAGACTGATAGCAGAGCAAGAGCCCCGGTATTGGTGAGCAGGAGGTCTCTTAAAGGGTGAAGCCGGTACAACTCTCGCTTAAGATTCAAAGTTCTGCTTATACTTCAGTATCTTTGGATATAGCTACGATATCATAACACAGCCATGAGAAGAACCTAAAAAGAGAATTCTTGTAGACCATATGTAACGCACCTCTACGTATTCTTTGGCATGACCCCAATCACGAAGAGAATCTAAGTTGCCAAGCTCGACGTAATCTTGTTGTCCTAAACTAATCTTCGCCACCGACCGAGTGATTTTACGAGTGACGAATGTTTCGCCTAAAACAAGGCCATTGAAGGATAGCAACACCTGAGAAACTAAAAAGAATACAAATTACGATATGTCCTGATAGTTATCTTTTAAGCCAGGCATGTGGCCTGTTATGGGCACATATGGAGCCTCATTCACGTATTTCCGGCTGACAGCCTCATCAGTTGGGCAGTAACTTTTGTCTTAGCCAATCTTTTTGGGAGGAATGCGATCCCTTTACACAGAGTAGGAGACGACGTACCACTTACACGAGCCGTCAAGTGGAAAAATCAGTAGGTAGGCAAGTGTTCCTACACTCTATTGCTCTTGCCTGGTATTCATGATATAGCCCAATACACGTGAGCAATCGAGTGTAAAAAAAACCCTATCTAGTGATTTCTTTCACTAGGAGGCACGTGTAAATAGTATCTCGACTACTCTATGTAAGGGAGTTGGGTTCCCCTATTCCAAGGGGTTTGGCTAAGGCGAAGGGCAATGACCTACTGCTGATGAAGCTATGAATGCCGAAACGTGTATGGGGCTCTACGAAAGCCCATAGCGGACCCATGCATAGCTCAAAAGATATCAGACATGTTGAAATTTGAGCGTTGTCTTGAGAGAACACTCGAAGCTAACAGTATGACAATTTGGGATGCTTTTTTGCAAATTCCATATAGCATAAGCTTCAATGGACAGCAAAATCAAGCAACTTCTCCAACCTCTTCGAGGGCTTTCGTGATTGAATAGAATCCCATTGCAGGCAAACATATTGTAAGCTTCACGATAGTTCACCACTATCCAATAGGCATACATTTTTGCAACAGCTGAAACCAGATTTCATTCTCCAAAACAGAAACTTACTCAATAACAAGTAAGACGAATTGTCCTTACCGTATGGTGAGCGCGGATAGAAAGGAGTTGTCTCCTTCTGCGGGATTTCTTGGACTTTGCCGTATAACTCCGATGTTGACGCTTGATAAAAGCGAATCTGGAGAAGCAATATTCGTATCTTTTATTTATTGTGCCAACCCTCTGGGTACTACGCTGATTTCTCGCCTGGCACGCGGGGCGCGCCGTACTGGTTGACGGAGTGCGCTTGAATTGCAATGTTGCGGTTTCTAATGAAATTAAGACTTTTTTCGCTTCTAAGGGGATCTTGAAAGAGCGCATGTGGCGCAGCGGTTAGAGGTGCCCTGCGTCGCACACGAGGTCAATGGTTCGATCTCGCGCTCATGGTTCACCAAGCCATCCATCCCTCCGGGGTCGGTAAATTGGTACCAGACAGGTCTCAGACTTGTCTGGGAGGATAAGCAGCACTGACTCGGTTCAGCGGGAGGCCACCGCTAGTCATTGTGAAGGCCAGATATGCATTCATTCACCTCAAAGGAAATTAAAAATTGAAGTCGAATGCATGGCGCATCCCTCAGGGATTGATCAACGCCGAGAGCTTTATCCTTTTTATCCTTTAAGGGGATATTGTGACCAGTAAAAGACTAAATATGATGGAGGAGACTTCAGTGAGGCTGCCAACAGTAGCGACAATGTCGATGCTTCCTGATGAAGCATAGAACGATCAACTCTTCGTCAAAAATGTGACCGCACACCTTAGAAGCTTCCAATGTTCTCCAATGCGCCTGCTCAATGTAAATTCTTCTTCGGAAAAAGTGGCCTCATATGTTGTAACAATCCGTTAAAAATCGTATGTTGTTATGTTGCTAATAGATATAAATTCCTTGTAGAGTACTGCACAGCTACTAATTGTAAATGTTGTAAGAATAATCAAAAAAGTAGAATAACAGTAACAACAAAAAAAGTCCATCGAATAAGACCAGATTTGTATCAACGCGCGCACTCACCACAGCAGGCGTAAGCCTCAGTAAGCCAAGAGGCGGTGCGGTAATCAGTGGCTCAAACATGGCCCACGTGGTACCGAAAGGGTCAGATAGATCACAAGTATTGCACGCGGAAGAAAAACCTAAAAACTCACCTTTCGGGTCAAACCACAAGCATGAATCGCATCAAGCAATCGCAATGTTCCAACAGCGTCAACTTCTGCTGTGTACTCTGGTAAATCAAAAGACACCTGAATTTTGTGAATCAACATTGAAAAAGAGGCATCTATCTTTTTGAAAATCAGAGCAGCGAAAGAAAATCAACTGATACCTTTACATGGGATTGAGCAGCTAGATGATAAACCTCAGATGGCTGTATTTTACTAATGATTTTGATAAGGCAAGAAGAGTCAGTCATATCACCATAGTGTAGGGTAAATGAAGAATCTCCTAAATACATTATAAAGGTAAGAATGAAGCTTATATATCCATAACTAATGTTCGAAAAAGTCCCTGAATCTTGCGATGAGTAACCTTTGAAAGTCTTGCTGTCCGCCCCACGCTGGAGTTGAACACGCGTCTCACCCATAGCGGGGGCTTGTTTTAGAACTACAACAGCTAGACTACCATTCCACTAACACTCTCACCAATTCCGCTGTGTATTTCCTCGCGATAACTATTGATCTGACCATCATGTCCTTACAATGATGCACAATTTCCACATCCCCAACTTCTCTACGATGATATTTCTATCACAGCATCTGTGTAACGCCGTGGTTGGAAATACCTTGCAAAATACGTGGTCAACGGTTTGGTTCGGCGCCTAAATTCCCGAGACCTTCATCTCGCCCGTGTCGGTGAACTGGTACCAGACTTGTCTCGGAGAATAACAGCATGGACTAGATACGTCGGTGGGCCATCGTGAGTCATTGCCTAGGCCAGATATGCATCATATCACCTCGAACGACTCTTGATGAAGACGAACGCACAGTGTACACCTCAGGGAACGATGAACGCCAAAAGCTTTGAACCTTTATTCTTTGATTCAGACCGCACTGCTCAATTCATGGACGCTAAGTTGGTAGCGTGTATAAAAAACGATCAAACCAGCATAAATTAGCAGGCATTATCTTAGTAAAATAATAACCGCCCTATCGTAAATACCAACTTCAGAGCGCGTGTAAAAAATCACAGATCTAATCGAGTGATTTGCTTTCGTAAATGAAGCTTGACGTTGAGCATTCTTATGTAAATGCATCATGCACTCTCACCTCTGACCATTGCGCTACAAGTGCCCTTACAGGACACCTGAGAGATGAAGTAACCTGTGGTTCACAAAGTGAATTATTTCAGTTTGAGGAGATATCTCCAAACAATGTCATGAAATGACAGAGGATAAAACTGTCAGCCGGAATGTATTTATCTGACCGCTTCTTGCAGTGATAAAAAAAGGATAAAGCTCTCGGCGTTGATCAAACCCTGAGGGATGCGCCATGCATTCGACTTCAATTTTTAACTTCGTTTGAGGTGATTAAATGCATATCTGGCATTTAAAATGACTCGCGGAGGCCTCCCGCTGAACCGAGTCAGTGCTGCTTATCCTCCCAGACAAGTCTGAGACCTGTCTGGTACCAATTTACCGACCCCGGAGAGATGGATGGCTTGGTGAGCCATGAGCGCGAGATCGAACCATTGACCTCGTGTGCGACGCAGTGCACCTCTAACCACTGCGCCACATGCGCTCTCTTGCAGTGATATGATCTTATAATATTCTCAATAATGTGGAGTGCTGTGCAAAAACATTTGCGTCAGCCGGGATTCGAACCCAGATCTCACTCTTTCCGGAAGCGTATGCTAATGCGTCGGTGGTGCAACGGTTAGCATACGCTCCCGGAAAGAGTGAGATCTGGGTTCGAATCCCGGCTGACGCCAATGTTTTTGCACAGCACTCCACATTATTGGATATATTACAAAAACTGTCAGCGTTGATCGATTTCTGAGGGACATTCGACTTCATCGTATCGTTTGAGAAGACTAGATGCACATCCGACCTTTACAATGGCTGACGGTGGCCAGTCGATGTATCAATCAATGCTGCTATCCTCCCAGACAAGTCTGGTACCAATTCACCAAGATCGGAGGGATGGTAAGCAAGCTGAGCATTGAGTGCACATCGAACTGTCGACCATCGATTGATCGGCACGGGACACCTTTAACCACTACGTTACACGTGCTTTAATCCAAGGCTATCATCAAGCTACAGCTGAAACAACACACGAAATGTTCGAAGACCTTTGGGACGAAGAATGCGCGGAAAAAAAGGGAATGAATGAAGTCCTGGGATCCGCACAATGAACTGCGATGACGGGTTGTGTGAAATGAATAAATCGTTCAAATACAAAAGAGACCTCATTTGAAGTTTCCGCGCTCTTGCTTTTTCCGATGTAAGATTCGTCCCAATAACTGAGAACCTGTTTCAGTAGCGGTTTGCACTGCAGTTATTAGAACACCCTAGGATTACTCTCTCTCTCTCACCTATACATGGCATGTGGATCCTTCCACACCTACCATTCAATCAATTCTCTTTCACTATCCACACCTGTGGTTGTGTTGCAATGTGAACTAGGCAGCGAGTAGAACCCTTGTAACCCTGTCTCCTCACTGAAATGTTGGGCGCCAGTAAAGATTACCGTGCTAGAAATTTCTCAAGTCTTCACCGCAGCCAATCGCTGATCGACCAAAGTTACAGAAAACCAAATAATCCGCTGAAGTTGTGTCGCACCAATGTTACATTTTTACGCTTCATTTTTTTATAGACCTAAGAGAATTGAGTGGTGAGTAAAAGCGCGGCCTCAGGCGGGAATCGAACCCACGCTTCATCCTATCCGGGGACGCGTGCTCTACCACTATACCACTGAGGCACGTTTGCCCGACCACTCATTCTCCAACATCTCAATGTTAGCTATCAGCCACCAACCTTTGACAGGTTTGGTCGGGTATGCGATTTCGCTTTATAAACCCAGTTGAGCTGACAGCTATTCTAATTACTAATACTCGAAATTCATAGTATTTTTAGTGCATTTCGCACTGTTATGATGTTTTCTATAGACCTAAGAGAATTGAATGGTGAGCAAAAACGCGGCCTCGGGCGGGAATCGAGCCTACGTTTCATCATATCCGGGGACGCGTGCTCTACCACTACACCACTGAGGCACGTTTGCCTGACCACTCATTCTTCAACATCTCATTTTTTACTTTTTTTTCACTTTTTTACTTGATCTGTTTCATAGTTTCTTTTAATGTGCGCATCCCAGTACTGTTAGCGTTCAATCGATTTTTTTCGCCTTCTTTGTGGATAGTGATTTAGCACGCCTCCATGTAATCCCAGAGATAGCCTAGCTGTGGTGTTCCATGGGGCGTTCGTTATTGATTGCTTTAGGGAATTAAGGGCAGGGATCAGACCCGCGATAAGCATCATAACCACTCGGCCACCCTACTCCCCCCTCCTCCTATTATGACTTTATGGTTTCGAAATACAAAGACTAAAATCTTTTGAAGACTCAAGTTTCCCCTAACCTATATGACCCGTTATCACAGTCTACTGTCCGGATCCCAACACTTTTTGCATTTGATTCGTCTCGTCGTATTCACCCTAAAGAAAGGTCTCCGAACGTTTAACATGCTGCTTCAGATTGCTATTTATGGAGATCGTTTGATGTATCAATGTCGGGAGGATGCTGCGCGAGACGATTTTTCTATCTTCGAAAGTAGCCAAGCCGAGGCATTTCCAGGCGTACAGTTGGTTGACTGCAAGAAAGTGCTGGGGAGGGGATTGAACCAGAGTCATGTTTGTCTTGCTTCCTGACAAACTGCGTCTAACCACTGGGCTAGTCCGCCCAAAACAAAATATACAGATATATGTGTGACTGTGCGCATATATAAGCGTATATGAACATACGTCTACATGTGAAAACGCAGCTACATGTACACTTAATTACATGTGTGTACATCTGTAATATGTTTGCAAAAATACACGTTCACACATGTATGCACACACACGCTGTACACACATGCATGTGATGTACACACGTATGTAATGTATGTAAATACGTATGTACGTGAACATACGTACACATGTGCGAGATATATTTATGTATGTATCTAAATGTATATGCATATACATATACATATGTATATATACATGTGTACATAAACTTATAGACCGCATGTGGCGCAGTGGTTAGAGGTGCCCTGCGTCGCACACGAGGTCAATGGTTCGATCTCGCGCTCATGGCTCACCAAGCCATTCATCCCTCCGGGGTCGGTAAATTGGTACCAGACAGGTCTCAGACTTGTCTGGGAGGATAAGCAGGACTAACTCGGTACAGCGGGACGCCATCGCAAGCCATTGTGAAGGCCAGATATGCATTCGATCGCCTCAAACGAAGTTAAAAATTGGAGTCAAATGCATGGCGCATCCCTCAGGGAGTGATTAACGCCGAAAGCTTTATCCTTCATCCTTTTTATATGTATACATAAACACATATTTATATGTAACGCATTCAGTGTACAAATATTAGGTTGGCGCACATTTTCGGTCTATGCACTGTTGAAATTTGCCATTTGATATTAAAATGAATTCTTAGATAAATGCGGTAATGTTATATAGCTCTCATTGCGTATTTCTCGCTCTATGTTTTGTTGCTAATGGCATTTCACTTGCTCTTTACTTTGTATTTATTTTTAGTGTAGTGGAAGGATGTTCGTTGGCGAACATGTGATCGCGGTTCTCGATCGTGATATCAAAATGAGCCATAAAGCAGTAGAGACAACTCGCAACATCAAATCGCACTCGGCCCAGGAAACTGCTGACGAACGTACAGTGCATCGGTGGTTCAAGAGATTTCGTAAAAGAGACGAGAGCCTCAAATAAGGGATGTAGTGGCCGGATATGGAAGTTGCAACGACTAATCAAAACAGTCATTGAAGCTGATCCCCATAAGAGTACACGAAATGCTGCAGGACTCAATGTCCACCGATCTACCGTCGTCGCCGCTAAAGCAAATTGAAAACGTGGAAAACGTCGGTGCGGGATTGCGGTTTGATCAAAGCCAGCCGACAGCCACACGTTGCGGAACGAACGCTCTAAAAGTTGAACGAATTGGTCTACTAAGTTTTGCTTCATCGTCCATACTGGCCGAACCTCGCGCCTGCCGATTACCACTTCCATTTCTTCAGATATCTCGACAACTTCTCGCAAGAAAAGCGCTGCCCTAACCGACAGGATGCAGAAAATGCTTTCCAAAAGTTCATCCAGTCACGAAGCACCCTTTTTCAGGCTACGGGATGAAGAAACTTATTGCTCATTGGCAAATATCTTTTAATTAAGATGGTTGCTATTGTGACTAGTAAGTATGTGTATCAGCTCAGCCATGGTAATTTAAACATCCAGGTTCTCAAACCGCCATAACGTTTGCACCAGCCTGATAAATATTGGAGGAAAGTAGGCCCCTCAAACACTCCGTCTGCTCAGTGCGGTAGAACGATTTGAAAACGCTGATGAAAAACTGAGTGAATATATCAATCCATTCATAAATTCCACCAATTACATCATTGTAGTTTCTCACGAAGAAACATTAATGTAAATACAGGTAAACATAGACGAAGAAGAGTCTCACAAAGTCGGAAGATGACAAGACGACTGACTAAAGTAAGATCGAGTCAGTGGGGAAAAAGTAGTGGAGAGTGACTAAGAGGCAGTGTAGTCATGGATGCAGGCACATACCATGGAGAGCGAAAGTAGAGTGGCATCGCTAAGTGAAACTAGTCAGAGATGGTCGGCAAGAAAGCTAATGGAAATGTTGTATCGCAAAAAGGGAGTAAAAAGCGAGTGCCGGAAGTATAGTGGTAAGCACGCGCTTCCAGAAGCGCTGAAACGGTGGTTAGGCTCCGGTCAGGGATCCAAGGTTTTGCACATTAGAACGTTATTGGATTCATAGCCATAACATCATAGCACTGCTAAAAAACGGTTAAATAAAGAACATTTGTCGACCGCACTTTTTAACATACTTAATCATCACTGTAATAGGTTGGAGAAAAAGTTCTGAGAAAATGCTTGTGACTTTTTTGAGCGTCGGCCATTTCTCGTGATTTTGAGCTCATTTGAAAGCCCGTCTTGCCCGTCTCTCCCGCGTTGACTGGTATATAATTTATTTACTTATTTCACGATGGAGTCAACAAACGAGCAAATTGAGATGTTGATGATGCACGTAGGGCTGTTGGGTTCAAATTCAACGGTAGCAAGTGACGCATCATTGGGACGAAGACACAGCTGGCAAAAGTATGGTGTACAGGGGGTACAGAAAGTTTGGAAGATCAGCGGCGTTCAGGTCGTCCAAAAGAAGCTGATCGTCAAGCTGTGCTCGAAGTGACTGAATAAAATCCCTCTTTGACAACTCGGTCATTCATTTCTTCAACAGCAAGAAATCGGTATTTTATGCTCGCGGAATCCATCTTTTGCCGGGAAAGTGGTACGAAGTGCTTGGAGTTGAAGAGGAGTATTTTGACCGAGTTGTCAAAGAGGGTTTTACTACTAGTTTTGTTTACTAGTTTTGTCTTTGTTCGGGTGTAATAGGTGCATAAATAAATGTTTTAAAAGCATTTTCTCAGAACTTTTTCCCAACCTATATAGTGTAGATGTTCTTACCGCAGTGGATAAGCGGATTACTGTAGAGATGTTGAATACGAGCCGTATTGAACGACGATGATCTACGAATGATACCGTGGACGGCATAACCTTTAGACAGCAAAAGTTCCGCTAGATAGGATCCATCCTAAAGACCAAAGATCGTTGAGTTCTCTAGAGAGACCGCCATTACCTATCACTTAACAGGTTGACTATGGTGGATCCTAATTGGGCGTGTTCGCCATCATGAGAACCACTCCACCTCCTCTATCCTAATTAATGTCGACTACAGTACTGCTGTTCGTTGCAAACACCCAGTCCAAAATTTAGCTGCGGATCTTGCAACGAAAAGCAGTACCGTAGTCGGCGGCTAATCGGGGCAGAAGAGGTGGAGTCGTTCCCGCGCTGGCAGACACGCCCAGTTAGGGTCCGCGGAAGTGAACCAGCTAAAATCCACAAGAATATAGAAAAAATAGAAATTATGACTCCAAGACTGCTGAGTGCTACGTAAACATTCGACCCCAAGCGGGTGTTGAACCCGCGTTTAAACCGTACCGGAGCGCCTGCTACTCCTGCATGACCGAGACCACCGCTTTGCTACCACTCTTGGGTATAAATTATCGAATCTGTCAGCAAGCAAAGTTCAACCCTTTCGGTACCGGAGCTGACAGGACACGGCGTCGCGCTAGTCACTCGCGCAGCAGTCGGCGCGAGCGACCTGCAGATGCTGCCTGTCTGCCGTGCCCCGAGACGCGACGTCGCGCGCTGGAACACACTGTATTCAGCGGTAGCGAAAGGTTCACGGTAATACGCGCTCGCCGACATGACTGAAATGCGGGTTCAGCTCCCGTCTAATATCGAATGTTTTGCATATTGCTCAGCGTCTTAGAACCTAATTAGATTAGAACAACATAACACTGCCAAAACAAAACAGTAAAACGAGAAAAATAGCAAAAATTATATCTCCTAAAGGGAAATTAATCCAAAAATCAAAATGTGCAAAGTTACCTGGCCTGAAATTCCGGTGATTAAAGCGACTTTTCTGCTACGAAATACATTTATCTCTTCATCCGATGACATATCTGCACCTCTGCCGTCACCTCCAATGCACTCTTCGAGACCCTAAAACCTCGTGATTACGAAAACATATCGACTTTCCGGGGCTGAGGTAACATTAATAATTTCTTTTATTATTCGCAATTATCCCTTCAAGGGCCATACGGTACGATTCGTCCCGCGCCGCGCAATGTTAAATCTCGATCAATTACCGTGACGGGCGACGTCGCGCCTCGTGAAAGGCAGGAAGACACAGACATGCAGATGCCGCCTTTCCGCAACTGCCGCGCAAGCGACGGCGCGGCGCCGCGTGCCTATCAACGGTGGTCCTCAAAGGATTAAAAACGAAAATACCCACTTGGGATGATTCACTAGATTGCTCAAATGGAACCAGAAATGTATTGAGGTTGAAATAAACGCTAACTCTGTAAAAATTTGAACAGAAGGGAAAGAAGAACACTTGGGATATCGAAATGCATTAGATGGGGTCAATTAGCGCAGTGGTAGTTAATGATACAAAGCATCAGAAGGCGCTTCTACGAGCGACACGCTGGCTCAATCCTCTCTCTAACGCTTTTTTGCAACCAATCAGCGAAGGCCTTAGGGAACGCCTAGCTCGGCTACTTCTAGGATTCCAATTTTTTTGGAGGATGAATGCGAGTAAAGTAATCGAATCTAAGAGATGTTGGGATCCGTACAGTGAATTGTGATGACATATCGTACATATTAAAAAAATAAGTAATACGGGGAAAGGGATGTAGCCGAGTGACTAGTAATGCTCGGTGCGACTCAACGCGGAGTTGATCCCACAGCCCTCCAAATCTCTCCGCCAGTCAAAAACGAACGCCCTGGCCGGCTATCCTCAAAAATCGGTCCCACAGCCCCCAATACTCTCCGGCAATCAATAACGAACGCCCCATTCTGGACATCAAGATTGCAAGGGCACGAATTCAACCAGTATTCTACAATATTCGTGAAGAAGTTGGAATGCTCAAGCAAGCGAGGAGACGAGCCGAATACTAGGAGCACTAGGACTCGCCAGCCAAAGCTGCTATCCTCTTAGCCATGACTGCCGCCAATCACCGACCTCAGCGGATGGCAGGGTTGGTGAACCTTGAGCGCGGTTGAACCATCGACCATCGATTGATAAAGCACGTGTCTGCCGCCGAGCATCTCTAACCACTGCGCCATACGCGCCCAAGTAAGGTGATAGAATAAATAAAACATTTGATCCTTCAAATAACTATATACGATGACCGCACCTCAGAAGCACTTTTTATTCAAACAGAGCGAAATCCTCACAGGAGGCTACGACTGTGCTCTCCACGTTCTACTACGAAAACTGCTTCTAATGGTCCATCTCAAGCAGGGCCGCGACGGTCGCAGAGGATGGTTAGGGTCAGAGGATGGCTGGGTTAGAAATGGCCGGGGTCAGATGCAATTGGCAAAATGATTTCGGAAGTCGCCGTCGAATTGCTTGTTCGGCCAAGTGCAATTACAGAATCTGTCAGCGACCGTAACCCTTTGAGACCCAGAGTGTTGTGTTGGCCCCCTATGAGCCAGCGCTGGTGGCAGGCGGCGTCGCGCCGTGGCGCCGTGGCGCCGTTGCTTACGCGGCAGTCAGGCATACATGTCTGCCTACCTACTTTCCCACGAGGCGCGACACCGCCATTACTGTAGCTGAGCGACGTCGCGCGATGAGCATCAAGTTGACTCTCATGATTAACGGATAAAAGAAAAAACGTGAATGATGATTGATCTTAGAGGACGCTCCATGCATTCGCCCTACCGATGTGTCAAGTCAGTGCTGCTATCCCCGTAGACAAGTCTGGTAGCAATTCGCCGACCCCTGGAGGAAGGGGTGGCTTGGTGTGCCTAGCCTTCGGGTTAAACCGTCGACCACCTGTGTGTCGCATGGTCCCTCTAACCACTGCGCCACGCGCGCCAGGGTAACTTATTGCTGGTCATCGTGATTCTCCACGAGCGACAGCTTTAGGCAGCGGCTAATTGAACATGTGGCCACCACCATAACAATGTCCATTGTGGTCTGCTATGCAAACCAAAAAGAAGCACAGCCTAGAACTAGCTTTAAAATGTGCATATTTGTGAGAAGTAAAAGAACGTTGGACTCAATACACAGCCAGAGGAACGCCGAGATACAGACGAATTCGGAACTTCACGAAGGGCTTGAAATCGCAACTACCGTTTCGAGGACTCACGTGCAACCAGTTGTCCCATAAACGCCATAGCTCTGATTTTATTGTAGCCATCTTTACCTTACCGTCAAAACAGATTAGGGAGTGAGTTGACGATTTGTTTGAGAGTCTTGGTCTTCTGACGTTCTTTCTAGTAGTTCAGCGATAGATCGTAAGAAAGTGGTATTTCTGGACATCGAATTGTGCTGTGTAGCGAGTGTCTGACCCTTTCAGAGTCAGCCAAGCGAAACTCTTCACATTATCATCCAGAGGCCTGATGGTACGAGACTACTACTGTAGATCATCCCTGTTCTTAAAAAAACGAGCTGGAGGCCTTCCTTGGACGTATAAGGATAGCGAACACCTGTGGTGACATTTGACAAGTCTCGGCCAAAGTTTCCTAGAAATCCGGAAAGAAAAACCCTCCAATCAGCAGTATGTCAGTTACGTGGGAAATTTGTAGAGGCCTATGCAATTTTCAAGAACGTTGTTCAATAAGGTGTTCAAGTGAGGTAGGTTTAATTGCATAGTTGCACAGGATTCAAACACAGCTTTAATTCAGTTTCTACCGATTTTTTGACAAAATCCACAAGTTGCAGGTAATATCGGAATTTTCTACAGCGGTTTAGATTGGCCTACGTTTTATAGCCGGGACTAGCGTTCGAGACAAAGAGCACATTTAGGTTGCAGGGCGCATTTAACCACTGCTCCACACACCCACATATACATGAAGATTTCAATATGCCATATAGTTATTTCTGAGCCATACATGTGGTCTATTATGGGCACTTATACAGTGTTATACGCGTGTTTCGGCCTTGCACAGCCTCGTCAGTAGCACACTGCCTTTCGTCTTGACCAAACCCTCTCGGGGAACCCAACCCCCTTACACAGCGGAGACGTAGACGTACTATGTGAACTTGCCATTAAGTGGAAATGCCACTGAATGGGCAGTGTTGCATTATCGATTGCTCTTGGCTGGTATTCTTTCGGTTGGAGTGTTTCTGTGGACCACGCTCAAATTTCAACAAGCCTCATAGATATCTTTGAGGCTCCCCCTTAGACTAGAGGTTCGAGTGCCCATAACAGACATGTGCATGGCTCAAAAATATGAATGAAGCACATTAAAATTTTAGCGTAGTCTAAAGAAACATTCGAAACGAAAGGTATGTTATGTGAAGATCATCTGAGTCACATCGTGAACTTACCTCAAGGTTGTTTCCTGAATCTAAACCGGATCTCATGATGATATGGAGATAATGATTCGTAGAATGTCCTTAATGAAAGCTTTTTGAGATAGGGAAAAAGTCCGTCATGACCAACAAGAAATTAGGACAGAGATGTGAAATATAGTGCTAAATCAACGGAATAATTTATTAATAAATAGTCCATTATTGCCGACGAATCTTACATTTATTTCTGAAGTAATATTTCAAAATTTTGACTGCACATTTCAAGCGGAAGAGTTTTATTTTAACGACACGCCTCATACACCTTATTAGACAACAACAAATACTGATTCAAACTAATAAATGAATATATATCAATAGATAAAATAGATCTAAACAAATTATAGAATTACAATAGCATGATAAAGGAAGGAACAGTTAAGTATTACATTATATCAGTTTTCAATACATTTGGGTAGTCAAGATAACACGAGGATGTATAGAAGTCCTTAAATCTTAATTTTAAGAACTCATGAGTTCAGCTCCAAGGTTCAGTTTTGACCTTTCGTTTCATAATAAGAGCACATTCAGTGGCAATAGTAACCGTTGGGATTGATTAGTTTTTGTGTCGTGCTTTGTTATCTCTACAAATAGGAACAGCAGGAGAGAATCATGATTCACATACTATTCAAATAGAATGCTTTTTCATTTAACCGCTTTTAGCGGTGGTATAATGTTATTGATATACCCAGTGATGTAACAAAAGTTTCACATCAGGCAGAACCCGAACCCACATCTCACTATATCCAGGTGCGCGTGTTCTAACCCGTTGCACTACTGCTGATTATCCAGATAGTAGCTTGAACATAATTATACATTCGTTATTGAGGATTACTGTCGTGTGCACTATTCTGTTTTTTGAGCCATATCCTGATACAACATTCCTTCAACACTTTACTTGACCACGTGACCTCTATGGGAGCCATACGGTGAGAAAATGGAAACCTGCAGAAACCAAAAGCTGTACTTCTGAGATGAAGAACTCCTGTTTTACAATAGCATCTATTTCTGGAAAATATACCAGCTTCGATCCAAATGTGTTAAGCGATTCTCTCAAGATATCTCAGTAACGAACCACTTAGCCAATTTAAGGTTCGACAGATTTTGTCTACAACAGAAACTTCGTTCATACTACGTTTTTGTTATTTTGAATTCTGGCAACGAAAACTAGAACTTGTTTGCTTTTGTTGAGATGGAATTGTAGTATATTCCACTAATATGCAGTTTACACATTAAAGACACACATATAATTATCGTTATTAAAACAGTACAAAATAATACCAAGAGGGTAGACGACTGAATTTCAGTGCAGCCAGTAGCAAGTATACAACGGTCAACATTGCTTCGGGATGACGATCCATCATCAAACACCTATATCAACCCTACATAAAGCCCAGAACGATCGATAGTGCAGTTCTTATGGCCGTCACTGCTCCTGTTTTCCAGGTAGGACGGAAAATTTTCGATTGTTTGTTGAGAACAACAATGATGAACAGAAATGTGAACAGATTTGAATGAACTGAACTCGCTATACCCATCACCATGCACTACTTGCTATACTATTAAGTTTATTACGAAAGGGATACTTATATGTTAGACGGCGAAAAACCGATCCCTCTCGCTGGACAAGACTTTTTCGTAGGACTGCTAGTAATCATTCGAAAACATAAGTCTCTAGCTACAGCTCCACATGGTCGGTTTTCAAACACCATTTTTTTAACGCTATAAATTTCAAAATAAAATAATTTTTCACACCCTCCGCATGATTTCATTTTCCTCAAGCGTGTAAAGCGTGGAAGCACAAGAAGCATATGAATGTTTAAAAAACGTTTTGTAGTATCTGGCTCAATCGTCTTTATAAGAAGTCTCTTTCAAAGCGGGAAAAAATTTCCAATTGAAAACAAGTTGCACTCCACATATATAACTCGCATCGATCGATCGCCCCGCCCTCTTTCCCACGCTATGAGTTTGCTGGTAGACAAAGTCGCCAAGTCTGTAAAATTTATTCTCATTTTCCGCGCTACATGAAGTGATACGGTCTTTCCCAGAAAACAAGCGCAGCGTTGAAGTCATTGGAACTTACACTATCGAATGTTCACTAATAGTCTAAAAAAAGAGCTTTCTCCGGCGAGCTGTAAAACACAAATCTTTCCCTTCCCCACAATACTACTGAAGAAGCTTTTCTAGAAAGCAAACACATTTTTGAGTTTTCCGAAATTTGTGCAATCTAAAGAGTACCAACACTGTAAGGACGGAATTTGTCAAGCGAATTGTAAGAGTGATAAGAATAAAACGCTTTGTCGTGTGTAACTTAATTTTATTAAGGATTTTACAGCGTTATAAAAGGGTGTTTTAAGCAACCGGCCATGCGGGATGTAGCCAGAGATTCAAGCTTCTGAATAAATACTTACACTCTTATGAAAAAATCCTGCCCAGGGAGAGATAGATTTTTCATTTACCGACGTTCAAGATATGAGTACCCGAAAAAAGTACTAGCTTTTGACAACTTGCACGAATTTCCGCTAGTGTGTGGCCAAATATAAGGCTACATGTTAAGCAGTTGTTGGAGGCGCCATGAAATAAGGGTTCACTCGTTCGATATCTTACCCCAAACTCGTCAAATCCTCCATCGTTTCGAGCTTAAAAAAGTGCCACATTTGTCTAGAATGACAGCGCTATTGAATTTGAAACATTGGTAGGCCACCAAAAGCTTGCCGTGCTTAATGAAGTCAGGTGCAAAACAAATTTCTCAAGAACTGACCCGGGCCGAATGCTACCTCTTATCTCTAATAGAAGTAGTGGATGTCTTAAGGTCTCACTGTTGAGATGTTAAGGACAGCAGTAGCAATGAAGATCGTAATTTCACTAAGAAAGCGATAGTTTGTATAAAAGTAAACGGTGGAATAAGTCTGACATACTGAACAAGTTTGAGAGTTCAATCCTCTGCGAAACTTGTGATTAGTAAGAAGTATGTACCAGAGTTTCATAGTAAGTATTCACTCTTTGTATCATGCTGCAGTAGGCACAACATGTCCTTTTATAATCATTGATTAACTCAAGCTAGCACCACTGAATTCTCCATTGCTATCCCTTATTATTTGTTTCCGGAGGACTTGACCGGACTTTCAGGACAAAATGTCAAATTGATCAGCCTGAAAACTTTGCTTAAAAAAGCTTTAGTTTAGATGGACGTTTAAAAAAGAAAAGTGTCTCTAACGAACCACGATATTACGGCGAGTAATCAACTGGCTGGGCAGGCCGTCAGGAACAATTATATTATATATATACATATATATATGTATATATATACAAATATACATGTATATATACATATATATGTATATATATACACATATACATGCAGCATTAGATTCTTTTTTCGATAACCTCAATATGGATCTCATGTTCCTGCTGAGCTAGCACAAATTCGTGGTGGACTTCAATTCCACAGGCTCTTCGAGCCATCTTCTTGCTGTAAAGGTGATTTACAGACGTGAAGGCGATAAGCCTAAGACAAAACAAACATTGGCGACGCTTGATAATACGATTATCTATGACTATCTCATTAGTCGTAGCAATTTCTTAACACTATTCCAACATTGCATGTATCGAGAAGGGAGCATTTGGAGTAATTAATGTTGACACATGATGCCTTTATTTCAATTAGCATAGTGATTTGAGTAAGCTCTTCACCATCAGAACAAATAATTCTGCAAAGTACTTTTCCGATACAGAGTCGTAACATTTTTGAGACATTTATTAATGTTAAACGAGAAAATTCTTTATGTATTCATTCGGAGTATATAAGGTAAGGCTCAATGATGTGTCACAAGTCCACTGCATTTAAGTAAAACCGGCATGAAGAATATTCTAAAATGTTATCTATCTAACCGGTTTTCGCACCATCAGAATCCGTAACCGACACGGGTTACATGCGTGTTGTTGCAATCGGTTTAGGTGCAATAAAAAAAGGGTTATTTTCAAGTTTCTTGATAGATGGAATATACCGCTCCTCCAAACTTACTTCCACTTATAAGCGAGAAAGGTTTTAACAAAGTGGAAATCTATCTATAACTGGGCGGGTGAAGCACATAAGGAAATCAGTTGCCAGCTAATATAGCTAACCATCTCACGCATTCCTCACATCAACGGTAGAAATGTCACTGGTATACTTGACAATAGAAGTTTTGTCTATTAGAGATACGTTTGTAAGTTCAAATGAGATGATAACTTTATGGCGACAAATGGGAATAACGGATTTAGAAACATTTCCATTTATAGATAAGCATAGGTCCTATCACCCATTATATTGATCTTCTACGCTATCACTGACGAATAATGAGCGTAAGAATCTCCTATTCACTTCAATTTGAACTTCACCTTCACCTTCAGTTTCTGTAACACCTTTTCTTTTAGTAATTGAACTTTAAAAAAGTTTACCAACATAAATCACTAAAGGGTCTTGCTATAGTATACATGTGTGTACGATATATACGTATTCCTTATCATGTGCCTATCACCATAAACTACGTCTCCACATCCCTGTTATATAGTAGGGTTTAGTGTTGGGATGTGGACCCACTGATAAAGAAGGCGGCACCTCTTAGACGTACGCATGACATTGACGTATCAAACTCGATAAGGCTTTAAACCATTCTCACGGATTATATATTGTATAAGAAAATTTTTGTTTACGTTTCTTCCTATTTATATATTTCTATATATGTTCTAAATTGATATTAAAATTTTTTTTGTAACAACTCAAAGATAGCGAACACCAAAAAAGAAAACAACTTTTCCAGAGAGAAGTCATAAGATTTTGGAGAACATTAGGGATCCCATAAAAACAAATACCGCTCCACAAAATGGAAGATATTAAATGCGTTCTCAAAAACGACAAACGAGACGAATAATGAGAGAAATTTTCGTAATGAGATAACCATTGTCACGTTCAACGAAGAAGTAAGAGCAGTTAGACGGTAGACGTTATTGATGCACACGTACCTAAACACAACACATATGTTTCAAGCAGAATAAATATCTTAACAAGAAAGAAACAAACAAAATGCAAGTTGTTAGTAGAATGAGAAAAGAAAAGAAAAGCACTTAATGTGGAATGTCTAGGCTTTTTTCAAGTTAATGTTAAATGTTTTTCGTGCACTTACTGCTCTAGTGGACATGATGGGTTGAAGACACCTCTATCAGTAACTATGATTCAGCAGATTTCCATCAATTTATCGGATATTTATTCTCATACCTTGAGATATATTAGTACACATGTGCGACTTAGCCTCCAGAGTCAGTACATGGGTACATAGGAATTACATAAACATAATTTTATGGGATATTGTGGCACATATTAATATCACTCAGGTGACCTCTTACATATGTGTCTCGATAATTCCTTCAGTGACTTTGCTGACTTTTAGACGTAACGCAGAAAATCTGAACGACTGGGCGTATAGATTAGCTTTGTAGCTTGATAATATGTCGTCTTCCACTTTTCATATTATCCATTGAGAAATTAGTTATATCATATTCCTGTTATTCCAAAATAGTAATCCTAAGGCGTCCTCAGCTTTACACCACTGACAGTCGTCACCTCTGTAGCTGTCGCCCGTCCCCTACTTTGCTGCTTTGCGACCGGAATTCCCTCAGAAAGGCCTACGACTCCTACGATTTCTTAAACGACTGAGGAAGGCTACATGCGTGACCTTTTCACCGCGTATGTTACATCCCACAACCAGTCGAGTTTTTGTCTGAATGCTAGGTGATGACTATACAATTCAAATCATCTTGCACGATGAGAAATTACTTGTGTTTCGACGTTGGACAGCACCTAGGGCGAATCTTAACTTCAAATGCAAACTGCTTTTTTCAAGGTAAAAAAATAAACATCATGGCAACGAAATTTATAGAATCACTGCTAATTGAATACTCAAGAAAGGTTTCTTCATTCATTAAAAGTTCAGACAAATGCACTTCGTCACGTTGCCGCTGTCAACAGATTTTCTTCATAGGAGGAACAGTGCAAGGAGAAATTGGAGAGCAAAATAATCACCAAGGATGACGCATTTGCTCACTTCGTTGACTCATTAATACACGTGCTTTGAAGCAACGTTAACAAAAATTGTAAGGATTTTTGACAGATTGTTGGTTATACCAAAAAAGCTTAACAAATGACAAAGTGTACGTCTCTTCGACATTCTATTGTCCATACGAGGTAGTATGGATGAAGAGAA